>JAHLJZ010000063.1:0-141775 GCA_025602915.1 Paraphysoderma sedebokerense
TATTTATGGAATGTTGAGTTTCGGATTACCCATGTGTATATAGTAAACGCTAAAAGTGACGCCCTTTGCACGGACATTGCTCAAAAGTTCGAGACAGATGAATTTGGCGCGAAGCCCGAGAAAGTGGCTACAGTTTATAATATTTTTTCGTGTTTCAGGTATATCTTACTTTTATAACTTTTTATCTCGCTACAAACTGATAATCTGTAACTGCTACACCCAAAAAACTTATATGATGACAACTATTGTTATTGTTATCGACAATATCAGAAGTCTTGAGTTTAACATGATTTCTATCACATGATTCCCGTAGTTTGTAGTTACTTGTCTCCAATTTTGCGAATATACTGCACCAAGTCAATATTAGTTTTATTTTTACCCAAAATGGACAGCCATGGATGATGAAACGTTGATGATTGGGTTTTTTTGACACCTGCCCCGCAGGTGGGGTGGTAACCGGCCAGAATCGATTCACCTGCGGTTATTGATGTTAGGTGCGGTTTAAGTGATTTAACATGGAATATATGAGAGGGTGTACCGTTACAACAAGGCTTTTCAGTTGGTAATTGGAGTAACCGAATAAAATCCAACACCACGGATCGAAACACATTTACAATCTGACGCCAAGGAACGATTAAACAAGGGTTATACCCACGCTTCAAGTACCGATCTATGAGGTTATTCCAGTACCCGTAGAAACTTGCTCCATGGACGATACAACAATCCAGGAAATCCGAGACGAGTTCGTAAGTGAAGATGTGGGTTCGGTGTCGAAGTAATGCTTTGTCGTAGCCGTCGTAGGGGTATAGTGTACTGCAAATGGGGCAGGATGAGTCGATCACGTAGGCGGGTACGGGGGAGTTAGTGTCGAAAATGATGACGGGTGTGGGTGGGAATTGGTGGAGGGGAGAGTGGCATTTCGGGCATTGGAAGTTGGGGTTTCCCAGGGTGATGGGATTGTTGCCGACAGGAAAGAATCGTTGGGGCCCTTTGAATAGAATGTTTTGTAACCTTTCATCAGGGAAAACTAGTTAAGTTAAAAGTAAGTACGACGAATGTAAGTCGTTCATTCGAAATCAATTACACACGTGGGTATGCTCTCCTTGAGTATCCTTGGATTTCTGGGACATTCGTCCAGTTTTCCTCGTCGTCATCCTCATCTTCTTCGTCCTCTTCATCCAGCTTGAACAGCCCAGCTTCTATGATATGTCTACAGTATGTGGTCGCTGGACAACTATTGCATCTCCATTTGTTTTTATGATAGTGAATTTTGTAAAAATTACGATTTCTAAGATCAAAAAGAATGTAAAGATAAGGGTGTATAGAAGTCCTAAATGGTTCTGTCGGGACCGCTCTTGGTTCTTCCGTCAACTTGGGCGACAGATAATCCACTATTTCTGAGATATCGACTCGATGCGGCAGCTGGTCACACGACCATTCTTGATACATGTATCGTAAAACCGCCCGAGTATGTACACATTGTCCGTGTAGACTAGTACCACTTTCTTGAACGAATCGAGACAGATCGGTTTGAGGAAAGTCATGTTCAAGGATATCACTGCGAAATTCTGAGAGAAACCGAGAACAATCACAGGCAGTGATGACGGCGCTTATGTTGTTTTCGAATATTGTATTTTGGACTGTTACGATATGCACACCGGAGACAGTGTGATTAAGGCTTTGTCTTCCGTTCTCGTCAATCGAGGAATCAAATAAGGCAAATATTTGCAATCGATTACTGGGTGACCCATCGTATAGTCTTTGAATGTAATTCAAGTTTTCAGATTGATATCTGAGATGGTCGTCATATTGAAGTTCGTTTACCATGTCATAAGGATTCGACACGAATGGAGGTGTTGTGTGCGATGGCGCGATAGAATTACTGGTTTGGCCAGTCGAAAAGGTTGTAGTCCTTCCATGATTATGGTCACTGCTGTGAGAGCTATTTTCTTGACTAGGTTGATTGTACAGAGTTGGTTGCACTGAGGCGACTGGATTGGCAACATCTGAATCTGTATCTGTAGAGTAGAATAAGAAAGAGTTAAGCTTTAGTGAAACGTCGCAAAGTTATTTAGAGCATTGAAGGTTGAAACTGACTTGTTGGCTTGTCGAGCTTACATTGCTTGGGCCTTGGTTCAAGGTGCCTATTCTGGGATGCACTAGGCAAGGGACCTAGATGACTTTGCTTTGGTGGATTGTCATCAAGCAGTACTCTTTGACCGTTTCCCCAAAAGACAATTTGACCCTTGTATTTACGCCTGACTCGCTTGGGCTTTGGCTTTGGGTGCGGCGGGGCAGTACCAGTAGAATCCATATCTCAGGGGGTGTGTGAGTGTGTGGGTGTAAATTCATAGTGTGTTTAGTGCAAGTGTGGGAATGAGTGCGAGAATGAGTGTGTGAGAGGGCGAGGATCTATTGATCTGTGTGGGTTATCTGGTGAGCGGCCACAGAGTGCAGTTAGGCTGTAGTGTATGCATTGTGTACCGTGTAAGACAGTGTATGCTTGCAGCTTGAATGAATCCATAGATAATCGCGTCAGAGGCGGTGAACATCAGTGAACCGAAATGATCAGTGGGGAATCCGCTGTGTGCCACGTGGATGCCATAGTGTGTCCATAGTAAGTCCATAGAGCGAGTCACGTGGCCAGTGAACGCGTTCAGAGTGTTCAGAGAGAGGGGTAAACAACAAACAAGAAACTTTTTTTTTCAGTTGGCAAGTTGCGCATTGGGATTCCAGTTGGATTTCAGTTGGGATTCATCAAGTGGACTGTTAAGTGGTTGGAATATCACACTCTGTTGCTAGCCTCCCTCTTTGCTTGGATTCCCTCTTGCACTTCATCACACTGCACTGCTTGACTTCACCACTGCTTGACTCACCACTGCTTGCCTCTCTCACTACGCTACACTACGCTACTCCACTCACTCCACTCACTCCACTTACTACTACTCACTCCACTTACTCCACTCATGCCTCACTCGGCCTCGTCCTCAACTCCCTCCGCTCAGGACATACCCCCCGCCGCTGATGCCCTTCTCCTGCAACCTCCCTCGCCCACTCTGCCCGCTCCCCCCGTCGTATCGCCGCCCTCTGACACCGATGAGCCCCTCGTCGCTACCCTCGTCTTGAACGACGGCTCCTGCTTCCAGGGATACTCGTTCGGTGCAGAGTCCGCCGTCGCGGGAGAATGCGTCTTTCAGACCGGTATGGTCGGCTATCCAGAGTCTCTCACCGACCCTTCCTATCGCGGTCAACTCCTCGTCCTCACCTACCCGCTCGTCGGAAACTATGGCGTCCCCTCCCGCTCCGCACTCGACCCCAACAAACTCCCCCTCTATTTCGAATCAAATCAAATCCACGTCTCCGCCCTCATCATTGGCCACTATTCCTCAGACTATTCCCACTACCTCGCCCAAAGTTCGTTAGGAGCTTGGCTAAAAGAGAACAACATACCGGCCCTCTTTGGCATCGACACCCGTGCCTTGACAAAGAAAATCCGTGAAAAGGGTGCCTTGCTCGGCAAAATTTTATTCCCTAAAACGACGCTGCAAAAACAAGGACTCAAAGTCTCGGACGAAACTTTTGGTTTACCCACCGCCATCGCTCAATCAGAATGGATCAAGGAGTTTCAGGATATCCCCTACCACGATCCCAATACTGCCAACCTGGTCGCCCAAGTGTCTACCAAATCCCCGCAATTCTACACGACCCAACACTCCAAACCGCTCACCCGCCCCGATGGCGAAACGATCACCATCCTTGCCGTCGACGTTGGCATGAAGTTCAATCAAATCCGCTGTTTCCTGAATAGAGGCGTCAACGTGAAAGTCGTGCCCTTTGACTACGACTTTACTCAACCAGCAGACCAAAAAGACTTTGACGGTTTATTCATCTCCAACGGCCCCGGTGATCCTACCATGGTCAAGGAAACCGTGGAAAGACTACGAAAAATGCTGGCAGCCAAAACCAAGCCCATTTTTGGAATTTGCTTGGGTCATCAGTTGCTCGCCTTGGCGTCCGGAGCAAAGACAATGAAATTGAAATTCGGTAACAGAGGTCACAATATCCCTTGTACCGATTTACAAACTGGAAGGTGTCACATCACTTCTCAGGTAAATTTTTCAGATCTTTTTGTTGCGCCGTTGAAATGTTTGTTGCTCTATTTTGAATATTCACTTAAAATCTGTCAATCCTTTTCAATCAATTATTCGCTTTATTCTCCCACAGAATCACGGTTATGCCGTCAACACCGATACACTCCCATCCGATTGGCAAGAACTATTTGTCAACGCCAACGATGGATCCAACGAAGGCATCACCCATTCCAGACTTCCATTTTTCTCGGTTCAATTCCATCCCGAGTCTACCCCCGGTCCCCGCGACACCGAATACTTGTTTGACAGATTCCTCGAAAATGTCGTAGAGTATGTCAAGAATGGAAAATTGGTTGAAAAAAATAATATCGATGAATCTAAACGAAAAGTCACGCAAAAAGTACAAGTCAACAAAGTTTTGATTTTGGGTAGTGGTGGTTTGAGTATCGGTCAAGCCGGTGAATTCGATTACTCCGGCAGTCAGGTTTGTATTTTATTTTTCCACCTCTTTTTGTCTTTGCCTTTATAATCTCGTATCTAACTCGTACTCTCTGTATTTGATCCTGACAGGCCATTAAAGCGTTAAAAGAAGAAGGAATTTATACTATCTTAATTAATCCTAATATCGCTACCATTCAAACTTCGAAAGGGTTGGCCGATAAAGTCTACTTTTTACCCGTCACACCTCAATTTGTTCGTAAAGTAATTGAATACGAAAAGCCCGACGGTATGTGTCATTGTGTGCCGCTTCTTTTTTACCCCTCTATTTTGCGATTACATTCCAAGTGGCCGAAGCCTTGCAAAATTTGTGAAATTAATCTCGATACCCCTGCATTCCAGGTATTTATGTCACATTCGGAGGTCAAACTGCCCTCAACGTCGGTATCGCTATGAAAGACGAATTCGAATCTCTCGGTGTCAAAGTCCTCGGCACTCCCATCTCCACCATCATTCTAACCGAAGATCGCGAACTCTTTGCCCAATCTCTCCACTCCATCAACGAAAAATGTGCCATGTCCGCTTCCGCCACGAATTTGGAAGAATCCATCGCAGCGGGAACAGAAATCGGGTACCCTGTTATTGTACGAGCCGCTTATGCTTTGGGTGGATTAGGCAGTGGGTTTGCAGAAAATGAAGAACAATTGATAGAGTTGTGTAAACAGGCGTTTACAGCTTCCCCTCAGGTATTGATTGAACGTAGTATGAAAGGTTGGAAAGAAATCGAGTACGAAGTTGTCAGAGATTGCAACGATAATTGTATTACTGTCTGTAACATGGAGGTACGGTGGAACCCTATTTCTCCTACGGTTCTCTCATTTCGTTGTTGTTAACGAAATCACAATACTTTTTTTTTTCTTGTCTTAGAACTTTGATCCCCTCGGTATCCACACCGGTGACTCCATTGTCGTTGCACCTTCCCAAACACTTTCCGACGAAGATTACCACATGCTCAGAACCACCGCTGTGAACGTTATCCGTCACCTCGGTGTCGTCGGTGAATGCAACATCCAGTACGCTCTTAACCCAATCTCAAAAGAATACTGCATCATCGAAGTCAACGCCCGTCTTTCCCGATCATCCGCGTTAGCTTCCAAAGCCACCGGCTACCCACTCGCTTTTGTCGCCGCCAAACTCGGTCTCGGTATTCCACTCAACGAAATTAAAAATTCCGTCACAAAAGTCACCACCGCTTGTTTCGAGCCGTCACTAGACTACTGTGTCGTCAAAATTCCCAGATGGGATCTCAAAAAATTTAACCGCGTTCGAACTAAAATCGGTTCGGCCATGAAATCCGTAGGTGAAGTCATGAGTATTGGTCGCAATTTCGAAGAAACTATTCAAAAAGCAATCAGGGCAGTTGACTTCCCGTTCGCCGGATTCGGAGTCAACGATTACGTGAAAGAAAGTGAAATCGAAATGGAATTAAAAGAACCGAGTGATCAACGGTTATTCGCTATTGCTAATGCTTTTGGATTGGGATGGACTGTAGAAAAAATTTGGGAAATGACGAAAATTGATAGATGGTTTTTAACTAGATTGGAGAGAATCGTGAAAATGGAGAAATCATTCCAGTATGTTTCGACCCTCTTAATACCTCACCTCTATTGACAAGTGATATTGATGATGTATTATTTGTAGTAATTATCATCTTCATACCCTTCCTGCGTCGTTACTTCGTTCGGCGAAACAAATGGGTTTCTCTGATCGTCAAATTGCCAAGGGTGTCGGGGCCACTGAAATGGCGATTCGAACTTTAAGACAGCAAATGAACGTGACTCCTTTTGTCAAACAAATTGATACAGGTGTGTAACTTGTGCTCAACATTGTGAGTCTATGATTTTACAATATGTATTTCTAATGATATTGAATTTTTGCAGTCGCTGCCGAGTTTCCCGCTCAAACAAATTATCTCTACATGACTTACAACGCTGTCGAAAACGACGTCAATTTCGACGACCGCGGTATCACAGTTCTCGGTTCCGGTGTCTACCGTATCGGATCTTCAGTCGAATTCGATTGGTGTGCTGTCCGTGCCATTCGTACGCTACGTCAACAAGGATTCAAAACCGTCATGATTAATTATAACCCTGAAACCGTTTCCACCGATTACGATGAAGCCGATCGATTGTATTTTGAAAACTTAACTCTCGAAAGAGTCCTCGATATCTATGAGATCGAAAAATCAGAAGGATTGATTGTTTCAATGGGTGGTCAAACACCCAATAACATTGCGTTACCGCTTCATCGACAGGGAGTTAAAATATTAGGAACCAGTCCCGAAATGATTGATACCGCTGAAAACAGGTACAAGTTTTCTCGTATGTTGGATAAAATCGGGGTCGATCAACCACTCTGGAAAGAGTTGACTTCGTTCCAAGAAGCCGGTGAATTCTGTGATAAAGTCGGTTATCCGGTTCTCGTTCGTCCTTCTTATGTGTTATCCGGTGCAGCTATGAACGTTGTGTTCTCCCCGGACGATTTACACAGTTACTTGTCTCAAGCTGTCGCTGTATCTAGAGATTTCCCTGTTGTTATTTCCAAATTTATCGAAGAAGCAAAAGAGATCGAAATGGACGCAGTAGCCAAAGACGGAAAATTAGTCGCTCACATCGTCTCTGAACATGTGGAAAATGCAGGCGTTCACTCTGGTGACGCTACATTGGTGTTACCACCTCAAGATCTCGATCCTGAAACCGTTCGTAAAATTGAAGTCGCTACCCGTAAAATCGCCAACGCCTTGAACGTCACGGGTCCCATGAATATTCAATTCATCGCCAAAAATAACGAAATTAAAGTCATCGAATGTAACCTCCGAGCCGCCAGATCTTTCCCATTCGTTTCTAAAGTCCTCAACACCGATTTGATTGAAATCGCTACAAAAGCGATGTTGGATTTACCAGTTGAAACACCAGTTATCAATGTCCCTCCAAACTACGTGGGTGTTAAAGTCCCGCAATTCTCGTTCTCGAGGTTATCCGGTGCCGATCCAGTGTTGGGTGTCGAAATGGCTTCTACCGGTGAAGTCGCTTGTTTCGGAAGAGACAAATACGAAGCTTACTTGAAAGCATTGTTGAGTACTGGATTCAGATTACCAAAGAAGAATATCCTGATTTCTATCGGTTCGTTTAAAGAGAAACAAGAATTTTTACCTAGTATCAGAAAAATGCATCAAATGGGGTACAATTTATTCGCCACAAGTGGTACAACAGATTACGTTTCCGAACATGGCATTCCTGTTCAATACCTGGAAGTACTAGATGATTCACATCATTCTAAACCCGACGCCACTAAAGCAGAGTACTCTTTACAACAACATCTCGCTAATAATTTGATCGATTTGTATATCAATTTACCATCTAAAAATCGGTACCGTCGTCCAGCTTCTTATATGTCTCGTGGATACCGAACGCGTCGTATGGCGGTTGATTTCTCGATTCCTTTGATCACAAATATCAAATGCGCTAAATTATTCGTAGAAGCAATGGCGAGGTCACCCAATTTTGATATCTCTAATGTTGATTACAAAACGACGCATAGAAGTATCAAGTTACCGGGATTGATTAATATCAGTGCTTACTTTGGTTCAATCGGAAATAGTAACGAGTACCTCGGTTCCAATGATTTCGAGAATGGAACAAAAGCAGCGTTAGCAGGTGGATTTACAATGTTGTGTGTGCAACCTATCGGATCTAGTGGTGCGATTGCTACCCGAAAACAATTACAAATGGCTCAAAAACTTTGTTCGTCTAATGCTTACACTGATTTCTCGTTATCGGTGCTCGCCACTTCAACCAATGCTCAACAAACTCCATTGGTCTCTGAAGCGGCTTCTCTTTTCGTGTCGTTGGATAAATCAACACCCGAGCATTTAACCTCCGTGAATGATGTGATTGCACATTTCAAGTCATGGCCCGCCGCGAATCCAATTATCGCTCACGCTCGTGGTACCGATTTAGCTTCCATCTTGTTACTCGCGTCCCTTTATAACCGGGCTGTCCATGTCACTGATTTATCAACTGAAGAAGGAATCAACATTGTGACATTATCAAAAGAAAAAGGCGTTAAAGTCACTTGTGATGTTTCGATATTCACTTTATTCGATCAATCTAAACCTAAAAAAGATTTAGACGCATTATGGAGTAACCTTGATGCTATTGATTGTTTTTCAATCGGTCAATCCAACGCTTCTAATATCCATGAAGCACTTCCATTGTTATTGACTGCCGTGAATGCCGGAAAATTATCTATCGACGATATTCAAGAAAAATTATACGACGCTCCAAGAAAAATCTTTGATTTACCTACTCAAGATGATACCTACATCGAAGTCGAATTGGAAAGAGTGAATCCATTATCCCCGAAACTAAAAGGTTTCGTTCACAGAGTCGTATTAAGAGACGAAACTGTCTATCTGGATGGTGTATACCTTGAAGGTAAAAAAGGTAGAGACGTAAGCGACATGATTAGACTCATTACTACTGCTCCCGCTGTTGCTGGTGTAAAAGAACATAATGGTATCGCTGTTTCAGCTATACCCAAGAGTCCGGCAAGAGGTAAACTTGGTGTCGTTGCTAAAGATTTCGCTGCTTCTCCAGCTGTTGATGGATTGATGATGGATGGGTTGGATGGATTGGAAAAGAATGAAGTTCCGACGACTCCGTCTGGTAGAAATAGAAAGGAAAGTATTATTACCACAGTGACAGATCTTAGTACTGGTGCTATGGGTTCAAGGTTCGTATTATTTAGCTTTATTTAAGTGAAATTGTGTTTGGTTTTGTCTAAACTAATGATTGAAATGATGTAGTGTCGCTGGAGCGATTTCAACCAAATCACCTTTCTTCCGTCAAAATATTCTCTCCGTTTCACAATTCAACCGACAATCTCTTCACATTCTCTTTGGTGTCGCTCATGAAATGCGTACCATCGTCGAAAGACAAGGAAGCGCAAACGTATTGAACGGTCGTGTATTATGTACCGCTTTTTATGAACCGAGTACCAGAACTTGTTGCTCTTTTGAGAGTGCTTGGAATAGGTTGGGTGGTAGTGTCGTCAGCGTGAACAGTCAAACGAGTAGTATCGCCAAAGGAGAATCATTCGCTGATACTGGTATGTTCATTGTGTACTTTTTTTGCCTACTGATTTTGAATTTTCAGGGTTGTTAACCTATTGATTTTAAATAGTTCGAACTTTGGCAACTTATGCCGATTGTTTAGTTCTCCGTCATCCTGAACCCGGTAGTGCAACTTCCGCTGCCAAAGTTGCCAAAGTCCCAGTTATCAATGCCGGAGACGGAATCGGTGAACACCCAACTCAAGCTTTCCTTGACGTTTACACTATCCGTGAAGAACTTGGTACCGTGAACGGTCTTACCATCACATTAGTCGGTGATCTCAAAAACGGAAGAACCGTCCACTCCTTGATCAAATTGTTGTCGCTCTATTCCGTTAAAATCAATCTAGTGTCCCCAGCTTCTCTTTCTCTACCAGAAGACATCAAATCCCAAATCACAAAATCAGGCATCCCACTCGCCGAATCAACTTCACTTAACGATTTCATTTCTACGACCGATGTTCTATACGTTACTAGAATCCAAAAAGAACGGTTCGCTGATATCAACGAATACGAAAAAGTCAAAGGAAGTTACATTATCGATAACGATGTCATGCAAAAAGCTAAATCCGCTATGATCGTGATGCATCCTCTCCCTAGAATCAATGAAATCGCTGCAGAAGTCGATTTCGATCCTAGAGCCGCTTATTTTAGACAAATGAGGTACGGATTGTACGTGAGAATGGCATTGTTGGCTTTGGTGATGGGAAAAGCGTACTAGAAATGTTTTAGTTAGTTATAAATAATAATAAGCCTGTATTCCGCCCTTACTTTTAGCAAAAGTTAGTTTGTAGTATTAATTTTCTAAGAGTTTTTTTGGTTTTGTTGTTGTTTTTCTGAATTGGTGTTTTTTCAAATAATAATATCATCAATAGTTTTGTGCACTCTTTCTTGCAAGTGTCGTATCATTTGAAGGTTGAACTATCTGTTAGCCTTCGATATACTATCGTAATCTTTGTCAACAATTTTTATTATGTACATTCTGTTTTATTTCCCTTCAATAAAATGTTTTTGTTGAAACCGTTGTATTGGTCGAGTTTTGCTAAATGTTTCATGATGTGTCTCATTGATGTGACAATGAGAGTACATCATTATTCATATATCTCACCCCAGAAATTGTAACGTAGGTTCCTATAAGTTGAATGTAAATAAATGGATGTATAATGAAACAATATCATTGACTGCCGCAAAATCATCACACAGACGCGACAAACATTGACGAAAGCAGCACAGCAAAATCAAAATCAAAACGCGAACTCAATCTTGATTCACACACAAAAAACTATACATATACCCACCACATCCACAAAACCCGAAATACATCCACACACCATACCCCCATGGAAATAGTCTACGTACATCAACGTAAACGTCGAGATTTCGGTCGACAACCGTTATTCTCTGATCGTGTTCCTGAATTATCAGTCGATGTTGCTCCTGATCCTGCATACGCCGGTAATTATGTTGAAAGGAACCCTTGTGTTGCAGAGGTACAAGCTGCACCTGATATGTCTGAACATGAAGTAAGTTTCTGCTTTAGTGTGTTCTGTTTATAACTACTTTTTCGTTTCGTACTTGATGTGGTGGTTGTTTGTTGTGACTGGATTGGTGGTGTTTGCCGATCGGAGAGAATAAGGTCATCTTGATGATCGGCAATAACCTAGGAATGAAACATGGGAAGGACGATAACAATTACTAGACGGGTAAATTTATGAAGTAGACATTAGAATGGAACTATTGGTATTATGGTGATCCTAAATAACGCATATACGGTGTTGTTATCCGTTCGACTTTCATTTTATTGACATGTTTATTCTCGCTTTTTTGTTAGGTGAATACAGAGAGTTTTGTGATGGTTAATAAAGGAATTCAACATATTGAAGGAGGATGGCCAAAAGATGTTGATCCTACGGATGTTGAACATACGCTACGATATCGACGAAAAGTGGAAAAAGATGAAGATTATATTAAAGTAGTGAAGATGTTGGGAGAGGTAACGCTAAACTGTTTCATTGTTCGAGATATCAAGTCTATGTGTGTGAATTGTGTGAAGTTAACTTGCTTTTGATTCTGTTTGGGTTTGGTGTATTGTGTTGGATTGGCGAATATGTGCTTTCCGATTCATGTTTTAGAGCGTCGAGCATATTATCAAACAAAATAACGCTATCGATATATACGGTGATTACTTTATAGATCAGGACGACGAAATGTCGGTAGAAACCCCATCCGTGAAAACATTGAATGTTTATAGGTACGATGCTAACCTGATGTGATGTTTCTTTTACGAGATTTTAACCGTTGGATGCTGTTTAGGGATCCCAATTTCGTCAAGCGAGCGGCTACCTCGATATCATGGTACCCCGACGATGGAAACAAAATTGCAGTCGCTTACTCAGTGTTACAGTTTCAACAGATGCCAATGAATATGAGTGTAGATTCTTATATTTGGGATGTTGAAAATCCTAATCAGCCGGATCAAGTCATTACACCAAGTTCTCCATTAGTATGTTTAAAGTATAACCCAAAGGATCCGCATATTCTTGTTGGGGGAAGTTACAATGGTTTAGTCGGTAAGTGGACAACTCAGTATCTTCCTATCGTCATTCGTTAACGAAGTTTACTCTTCTTAGCATACTGGGATACGCGTAAAGGAGCGTACCCAGTGGATTCAGCCTCCATCGATAAAGCACATAGAGATCCAGTGTATAACGTCGCATGGGTACAATCTAAAACCGGATCCGAGTTCTTTTCTACATCAACAGATGGACAAGTGCTGTGGTGGGATATTAGAAAGTTGTCGGAACCGACCGAATGTTTAATGTTGGACGCTGAAAAGAACGGAAGAATCGTGGGGGGAACTGTATTGGATTTTGAGACTACAATGGTTTGTCTTCTAACATCTTTTCAGAAAACTTTTGATGCATTAGTGACAAAATTTTGATTTCCAAAAAGCCGACAAAATTTATGGTCGGAACTGAAGCAGGCCTCGTTGTCATGTGTAATAAAAAAGCCAAGAATCCATCGGAACGTATTTCTCACACTTATCATGGGCATCACGGTCCAATTCGGGCGCTGCAGGTACTTATAAGCAGGAACTATTAATTATTTGATACAAAAAATATCCAAGCTAACTTAAAATTTTCTAGCGCAATCCTTTTTTCACTAAAAATTTCCTGACGGTCGGCGACTGGACAGCAAAGGTATCAATCGTTGCAATTTCGATTAAAATCATTTACTCTCTTTTCATACTGAGGACGTCGCCTTATCCCCCTTTAGATTTGGGCAGAGGACGTGCGCTCACCTATCATGTCGACGAAATATCACAGTTCTTACCTGACCGATGGTTGCTGGTCACCTACCCGGCCTGCTGTATTCTTCACTTCGAAAGCTGATGGAACGATAGATGTTTGGGATTTCCTGTTCAAGCAAAATGAACCGACGTTAAGCGTACAGGTCAGTAACTGCTTGCTCATCTTTCATTTAAATTTTTATATTGTTTGTCTAAAAGCTGATTCTGACATCTGTAATGAAAAAATTAAAACTTATTTACAGGCGAACACGAATCCAATACATTCACTTCGTATTCAAGACGGTGGTAGCATTCTTGCCGCAGGAGCTAGAGATGGATCGACTACGTTGTTAGAACTATCGAATGGACTATCCAGAATGCAACGCGACGAGAAATTAACTTACTCTCAGGTACGCTTCGTCCTTGATGAAACATTCATTTTTACTTTAATACATTGACCACTAATGCACGCTATGTTACTTTTCCCTTTTTTTGATTCACTATCGTCCACTCAAATCTTCATCCAGATGCTTGAACGAGAAGCGAAAAGAGAAAAGACGTTGGAATCGGTAGCTCGAGAAAAGAGGTTGAAAGCTCAGCAAAAGAGACCAGTTTCATCACCCGGTAGCGCTGAAACCCGTGAGCAACATGCACAAGCCCAGTTGGAACTAGCCGAGAGCGATTTCTGGAGAATCATCGAAGAGTCAAAGGGGACGATCACGAAAGAAAGCGACAAAGATAAGAAGGGTGGAGAGCAGTAATAAGATTGACCAAAAGACAAAGCATGCAATTTGAGGATTCATGCGACAAAATTATTTTTATTAATGGAGCCGATGTTGTTATCATCTTTCACGATATGTATATACTCTTTGACGGTGATCCCATACTTTAATTCTCCATTCCAACTGTGTCATGCAAAAATGCATCAGTTCCGGAAAACTTTTTCTCTTTGTTAACACAATATCTATAAACAAACAATACCTTAAATATAAATAAATGTATACTTTTGTAAAGTTGCATATACAGTAGCAGACACATTAAGCGTTTATAGCGAATATGTTGTAGTCTCCGTAAAGTTGATTTGCCGGGCCACCCATTTCGATTTTTGGCGCCTACCTCTCGTGTGCCAAACAAACACAAAGATTCACCCAGGCAAGACCTGAGTTACAAATGCCGACCAAGACTACAATTTCATCTCTCATCTTCATGAATTTAGATAGTATCAATCGATATTGCGGTAGGTTTCCATTGATTAGTGGTTGTCATAGATAGCCTGTCATCTGTCGCAACATAACACTCAGCTTTTCGCCACAAACAGGAGCCTAATATTTGTGCTCTGCAACACTAAAAAATAATTCTATTACTTTCACTGCCTCATTTTTTTTCGCTACTAAATTCACTTTTGCGATTGATAAAGAAGTGTTCGGTTTTGCAAATGTTAGTCTATGGATAAAAAATGAATAGTTAGTGAATCTTATTGTTAGTATTTAGTTATTATTTAGTTATTGCCATTTTTAACTTATAGATCCGGCGAGGTTGTGTACATTGATAAATGAGTGAGAGTATGATGTCAGTGAGTTGTAAATGTCAGCGGGCAAGCTACTACAAATCATACGTGACGCATTAATGACAAGTTCGTAGGAGATGACCATAGCGCAGATCAAATACAGTACAGGAATAATGCCACAATATTCGATATTTCTGGTGGCTTATGTTATTGTCGAACTTGCAGATGTCAACGTATTGGATTTCCAGCGGCTGCCGTACCGTACCGTAGTCTCGCCTTTCAAAATATTTTCAATTATAAATTGCCCAGAGTATTGATCAAAACTTGAGCTGAAACAATGAGTTCTGCGTCTGATCTATTGCGGGCGGATGTAGAATATTTAAAGTCGGGGCACAGCAACGAGGAAAGTCGCCCTATGGAAACCAGATATTTTAGGTGCACAAGTAGTGATTGTTGTCGTTCATGCTTAACGCACTTTCTGCCCTTGAAAACGCAATGCAGATCTCTATTGTTCTTCCCTTCGCTAGGGTGTTCTCGGCGTCGCCCTCTCTTTGCACTCACTTATAGACTTAACAAATTCAGCAATTACAACCCTACATCGAGCCCTCTCAGAAGAACGATATTGGAATTGTATCTTTAAACTGGCCCTGATGTGTCAACGTTCACGCCACTATGTTCAAAAATAATGACTTCTCCATCGCGTCTCTGCAAACTTCAGCATCTAAATGTGACTTTACTTCCAAAGAAGAACCTCAACCGATAGCAATTTTTTAGGAAAAAGTATTACAGATGTTTTTCGCAGATATTATAGTCGCCAGAGAGCAATATCAACAACAATTTACGATTGTCGTATCGATCGAAAATTTGAGCGCGTTGGCAGGGATCGCAATCTTATTCTTTGTGCTCCAGGGTTGGTTTCGATTATTCATCCGCAAACTTAGACCATCATAATCTCACTCATTTTGAGTCTACCTCATATATATAGCATTAATCTTTGGAAGCTGCATCTTTTTAAGCAGAAGAACATCGATACAAATTTGCGATGACAAGATCTACATCAACCACGCGACTGATGGTTCAATTGACGTCATGTGCAAAAGATGTATAAATCAGGCTCTACCACCCAACACTTTCTATACTCAAAAATTATCAAGCACAGTTAATGCTCATGTCGCCGAACAAAATTTGAAGGATAGTACCAGTACAACAAAAACTGATTTCAATTCTGATTTGATCCAACCCAAGATTGAAAATCAAAAACAAGTTGAATCCGCAAACTCATCCACTCCGTTGCCAGCCTCCGAGGTATCATTTATTTCTACAAGCATAGACACACAGATAGATCCGCAACCTACTGTGATACTGTCTCAGTCCATTGGATCCCAGTTAACTGCTGAAAATCTAGGACGAGTGAAAAATACTCTCAAACCTGTTGGTTTAGTTTCGAAAAATCCCTTTCAAGACTCAAATGACTTGTTACGATTGATGAAGAATGCTTATATGTTGCGAAATCAGGAACTGGAAGCTACATGCAGTGCTGCGGAGGACGTATGTGTACAGGACGATGAGTGGTAGTTTGCGTGGAGGAAACGATTTGTTAGTTTTTCTGTTGTTATCTTCTTGAATAATCTTCTTAAATCGTGAGATGTGATAATATAAAGCATATTGTCAGCTGTCTTACTGTCAAAAAAATATGAGCCGCAACAAATTGCGAAAGACACTCCTATACGACATAGTTCAATTCAAACGCATGCATCAGGTATTAAAGTCGCACCTGAGCCATCTATATTTACATGGACAAGTTTAGAACACCATAAAACATTTTCACAATGGAAAGTATAGCCTACAATAATTTATTCATCCCTTTCTTCATCGTCATTATAGATATCTTCATTACAATCTGACCCATCTAACATAACAGCATAACTCTAAAGACACCTCTATCCCGTCTATCATTATATCAGTCAAAAACATATCTAGTATCTACAAGTTCTTCAATCCGGCTCGCTAAATACAGCGTGCATACGTATAAATTGCAACAACAAACAATAGCTCGATATATAAATACTATTCTAGGATACTTTCTTTTTCGAAGAGATTACATTAATTCGCACTTTAGGTTAAAACAATAATGACTCGGTGGAAGCTCGATTAACAAGAACGAAAGAAGTTAAGATGATAGAGGATGATCTTCGGTGAGGGTAACGCGACCATGGTCTGTAGTGTATAGCGTGGTTGAACTTGAACTGAAAGATTGAATAGGAAATATGTTAGAAACCATCCAGTTCAAACACCGACTCTGGCAAAAACTATATATAATGAAACATACCCAGGAAGATCCACCTCACTTTCTCTTAATCCCCTCCACTTGTCGGCGAACGCAATGCCTTTAAATCCGCGATTCTGAAATCTGGGGATATCTGACTGACTTCTCCTTATCTCAGATTTTGTTTTTGCGGATGCATCATTCTCCTGTTTGATTTGATCTTGTGCGAGAGACTTACTTTTGATGAATTGTTCTAAATTTTGGAGCTTTTTATCGAGGTCATCCCGTTCGAGTATCACTTGGTCATAATCGGACTTTAAATTCGCATTTTCGAGTTTAAGTTTTTTGTTCTCTTCCAGCAAATTAAATTTTTCTTCGGCTAGCTGCATTTTTGGAAGAGATAGCAGAAAAATGAAATAAGTCAGCAACGTAATTTGGATGGCGTCATTTAGAATATTGTTGCCAGATAGAGTGAACTACCTCGCTCATGGATCCGGCCCCATTCTGTACCATTTCTCTCAATAGCTCGAAATCGGCTCTCAAATTGTTTATGTGATCTTTCAAATATTGTTTATGTGTTCCTACTGAATGACAGAAGATATCTGCGTTAAGCGTTTCAGGCGACGGATCAGACGCGATCTGATCGTTCGACGCATAAGCCGAGTCGCTTTGGGCATTCATAGAGTTCGGATCTAAACTGTTCATAACAGCCGATTTCATTTCGTCCAAATATTGATCAAGTTTGGAAAGCTGCAAAGGGGTATCATTAATATGTTCTGAACGCATCTTTTGATTATCCGATGAATCACGATTGGAACTACTTACGTATTCCTCAGCATCGGAGTGAACACTTTCAATCTTTTGAGCCAATTTCTACAGAAAAAGCGATTAGCCACCAAAATCCTTAAATACCGTTGAGACGATTCAACGTACCTGCGAAGCACCTCTGGATCTATTTAAGGTCAATTTCCCCTTCCACTTGCCAATCGTTGAGCCGCGCCTCAACAATTTTTCTTCTTCTTTTCTCATTTCCAATAATGTGCTGGGTGCTCCACTCTCTATGCTTAAATTTGTGGAAGAACCTTGTTGTCGCAAACTCTGATTGACACTCGAGCCGGCCACTACATTACCGAAACCCGAGTTAATTAAGCTATTAGAAAAAACCTCCCAATTGCTACACCAAAAAGAAAGGAAGAAGAAATGAAGTAAAAAAGCTTACCGCTACTTCGCCCGTCTGAAGGATCCACATCAACATTGCCACCCTCGATGAAAATATCCGCATAATTCTCCATCAATACTTGAAATATGGTTCTGTCAAAGTGAATCGACATAGTAGCTTCTTGCATTTGATCCGCATCAAAAGAAGATTGGTTCGGATAGATCGGTTCGAATATTGAATCGCGAAATTCTATTCCGAAGGTCCCGGTGTTGAACGATCCGCCTTCAATTTTGGTGTGTAGACTACGTAATTTGACCCAATATGTTAGATATGATGAATATCGATTTTGTGAAAGGAGAAAACATGCAGTACTCTGTCAGGAAGTGAATGAACTTGGCCAACAAGCGACGTTTCGATTCTGGTGTATATTTTTCGATTAACTCGCGGAAAGTAGAAGAACAGCTCTCTCCAATGGCAGAGTCGTCTCCTTGCGTTTCTGTACAATAAAAAACCCGAAAAGGATAATCAATATCTTGCAGATATAAAATATAGGTTTTAAAATATAATATACGAACCGATAGTCTCAGTCATCAATTTGTAACATTCGGGCGATATTAACGGTCTAATATGAGTCAAATATGCCTTGATTACATAAATTATTGTAGGAGGCGACAACTTTCTGATATGCTTTTCAGTCAACGATTGCCCGTGACCTGGTAGAGGCAATGTTAATATCAATCCCCGGCTTTCCGAAAAGGAGTGGTAGTAATACTTACTAAGAATGTCATTGTAAGCTTTAGCCATGTCACTGCTTTCCTTCGCTTGCTGAATTCGACTGAAAATTTCGCTTGATTTAAGGCCTGAAAAAATAAGTAACTAGATCAGCCATCTGTTTAAAGTACAATAATGAAATCAGTACGTACTTTTCTTACGTAGCGCGTTAGTAGCGTATTGGAGTAGGCGTATAGCTCCTTCGACAGTCGCTAATGCAGATTCACATTTCATAATAAGTTATTCGTTAATTTTAGCACATAGCGTACGTCTATCTCTGTATATTAAAAAGATAAACTCACGTTCTTCAGCTTTCGACCCCGCTCCAAAATCCGGTAGCACTCCTCTGTCTTTAGTTCTCCCACCCATCATACTTCTCACACTCATAATACTACTCACACTTCCTTGTCTCTTGTGGCGTCCGGTTATTTGCAAAGGCGGTATCGCTCCAGACATTGCACCCGTCATCGTCGCCATCCAATTTTTACCTCGCTCCTTAAGAGTTTCTTTCTCGGGAGGTTGTGCCTGGTACTGTTGATTAGGTGGGGCCGGTTGAGCGAATGTATTGGCGGTCTTGTCGTTTGATAGTCCCGGTATCTTAAAGTCTTTCATGGCGAGTTTCTTGACTTCGGCTTTGAAATTGCTGTAGCTACGACTACGTTGTATTTCGGGTGGAGGAAAAGAAGTCTGCAAAATCAGTTGAAGTAACACTTTTAATCGAAGTTTGTCGTCTGGATGAACGATGCGGGAGTGAAGGTCTCGATTGATATCTTTGACTATAACCCAAATCGGTTAAGCGGTCAACTTCCTAAACACACACGTTTTGAGAATGAGACAATAACATACTGTGTTCACCCAATGCCGGTCCAACTTTATCCCCCTCCATAATTGATCCCTCATTCTCATCTTGAGCGGTGCCATTTTCCCGTTCAAACTCAATTCGACTTCTGACCAGATACTTAAACCTTGGTGGCCCTCCGGCACCGGGTAACGCTTGAATGAATCCTACCATATAGGGGGACTGTTCTACTGATGCAGAAGCAGAAAGAGTAGGAATGTCTGATGTAGAATGGTAATATAAGGTTATTTTGTTCTATCGAGTTAAGTGACATTAGAATACGAAGGTGGCGGAAAGAGATCAAGAAAGTGGGTACAAACTTTGATACTTGACATGTCATACGCATTTCGTCTATATACGTGGAAATAAACATTCACGTCGTCGACGGTTTGTCTATATATCGAGCAATTTGCTGTTCGCCAACATCTTAGCAATTGGAGTAACGAAAAGAAATGCCGAAGAACAATCATAATACATACGTTGATTTTGGTATTCCAATCCCACTTTAGCATCGTACAATTTAGACATGAATCTTTTAAAGTTATCTTTCAAGGTGGATTTTGGGACGGTCAATGATGCTACTGTGTCTTGACCGTCGTCTTTCGTGTAGAAAATTTGACATCCGCTTCCTATGCACGCGGACGAAGAACATAAGTAATCAAAACCTCCAAAAAACAGTGCGATAGGATCAAGTATTCTACGGACCGTTATTCACAACCCCAATTTTACATTTTCCCAGCTTCACCACTTCCTTGAACCTAAACGCCCCACCTTTCACTCTCCCACACCAACTGATAAAATCATTCGCATTGCAACCGTTGAGTTCACTGGGAATCACACCCTTTGCGATGACCAAAATGTCATTGAATAGAAGCAAAACTGTTTTTTTGTGACATGTTTCGAATGTGGGGAAATGTGTAGTCTCGTTGACGGAATGAGCCGAGATGAAACGGCGTGTTCCGGAGAGGTAAGTGTCCTGTGAAATTAAGTCAATGAAGGAACAACAATAATGCATAGAAAGATTGATAGATTCTGCTAAACATACAGGGAATCCGGTAATCAACCACCCAATTTTATGCATAAACATGCTTTGTTCCACCACTTCAGGTAAAGCATTCACTTTGTTGGCAGTCTCTTTTGCCACCTTCTCAGCTTTACGCAATTCTTCGTATCCCTCATCAGCGGGGGTTGTGACTTTCATTAACTCTAACATTATTAATGCCGGAAAAAAGCATTAACGGAAATGGAAATTAATAAATAAAAGGAAAAGGGGACATTCAAACCTTTCAACAACAGGCAATACCGTCCAATTCTTTGAACAGGCTCAATCAGTAGATTCTCAATATACCCTGGATCATCGAAAACTTGGGTGCTCGTCTCGAAATTCTAGATTATAACCCCAGTTATGTATATCAGTCCGTGTACTCTAACTCAACTGAAATATCGTCAAAAGAATGAAAGGAAGCATCCACGAACCCCCATTAAGTCCACAAACTCGTCGGTCTTGTATAACTCTTTATACAGTTCGATTCGTTTCTCGAAGGTTGAAATAAATCTTCCATAAATATGCATATGAGGCAGCTTTAAATTTATGGACGCATCAGTTTTCTCCTCACAGAAAATTAACACCGATCGTAAATAAATCGCACATACGTGAGTTCTAACCACACTAGCCAACCTCCCCAAATCAATCTCGCCTTGGCCTTCATTGTCTCCGCTACTTCTTCCTTGATAAACGCATGTCTCCAAGTCCTTTAGAAACGCGACATTCACTCCCCAAATTTCATTCAAAGTGTTGAAAATTTCGTTGAATTCCTGACGGGTGATGGAGATTTGAGGTTTTTGTTTTTCCGGGTCGGCGTGTTGTTGAAGATAATCGTAAAGCTTTTGGTTTTGTTAAATTTAAATAATTAATGATGATTAGGCTCCACTTGCGTTCACATGGAAGGAAAGTCCCGGTGTTGGATATCATTACCTCTTTGATACACTGCAGCTTTACAACATAGCTCTTTTCTGTAACCAGCAGCTCTTTCAGAACGTGTTGCTGTGCCTTCTTATTACACTGTTGAGAATTTTTTAATTATTAAAGATTAGCAGACATAAGAGGAAAACAGATTTTGAGGCATACGTTGAGAGAGAGTTGAGACTGTATTCCAGCATCACCTAACAGAGTTACTACCATTAGTCAACCTTTCTTTATATTTGGAGGGATCTAAAGAAGTCTATGCATTACGATAGACTGGATGAAAAGACTATGTCTATACATACTCATTTCCTCAGCAGATCCACTTTTTCGCAACAATTCTCCGCGTATTTTGGTTCCCAGACTGCTTAGGAAGACTTTATACGAGATTGCAGGAACTTTTAAATATAATAAATTGTCAGAAAAGAAAATTTCGGCAACCCAGAGACAATGGCTGTCCAAACTTACCATCACTTCCATCTTCGATTGCTACGTCCACTTTCACCATTCCTGTTTCGATAGGTTTCTCGAGATACTTGAACTTCCCAAAGTAATCATTCATTTGCTTTAACTCTGTGACTGGTCCTTTGATTAACCCTTTGCAATTATCGGGAGAGGTTAACAAGTCGGAGAGGTTGAGGTTAGACTGAGAGAGGCATGCGGAAAGCGAAGTGGGGAAGGAGGGGGACTTGTTAATGGCACTAGAAGACTGGGAAAGAGTTTTGAGATAACAATGAAGAATGATGTGAAAATAGGAGTTGATGAGGGAGTCGAGGGTGGTGAAGAGGGGAATAGAGTAACTGGAATACGAGAGTTCAAATGATGTCGTTTCCTGTATAATGGTGAAAATATTACATTATTATTTATAAGTCAAGATCAGATGTCAGATTCCACCAGAAAATAGTAAAGTAGATAAATTAATATTGATCGGAAACATACATCTTCTGAGAACACCACTATCAAACATTTGTCATCGGCAATTCTGAGAGCAAAACAGAAATCGCCGAGTTCAGTTTTGACAGCATAAGCTTTGTGTTCTGTTGGTTGTCAACCCAAATAGAAACAAAACGGTAAAAACAATAGGTCAGTTTTCTACTCTCTGTTATTCTTAGATATATCATTTTCGTTTAGTAATGAAGTGACCCGCCACCCTTCGTCACCCAGCACCAATTCGGGGGAAGGCCCCCACCCATGAGATAGAGAAAGAAGAAGAATACAGCAAAAGAGGATACAAACGTTTAGGAATCATTCTATCGAAGAATAATCTTGCATACACTCTGGGGAATGATCCGCTTTCATTCTTTAGTTTGTCCAATTCCGACATGTTTAAACCATTTACGTCGATGGTGCTCGAGGATTTCTCCATCTGATGTGGGAGTCTCTCAGCGGCGGGGGTGAGGGTCGAATTTGAGAGATTGTGTGTCTGGTTGGAGGCAGAAAGAGAGTTGTTTGAGCTTGACTTTGCGAGCCCTTTGGATGAGGATGATGAGGATGGAAGGGTGACATGGCGGTAAGGGTATCCCATTGAGGATAGGTAGCGCTGCAGGGGATCCATCGTTCGAGAATTAGTGAGACGGCTCTTCCGGGATAGAGTGCAGGAGGGTTGGTACTGTATTCCCCCTATTTATTTACTCTATCCTATCTGTTTTAATGAATGCAGCGGATGGGAGTGAGGATGAGCGCATAGAGCATGAGTTCCTCTTCTCTTGGTTCCCTCTCTCTACGCGTCACGCGTCATCCTCGCTTCAACAAGCAGTCCGTCCATTTCCATCCCCAGATTGATTCCCCCAGCATGTGTCGTCTATATCCTGAAGCTTGTATTTATATTGTGGAGTTTTAGTGTTATACAATTTGTATCGATTTAGTCTAGTCTACAGTAAATCTACAAATCAAATTACCCTCTTGTTACCAAAGTATCCACTACAACTCGGCCATTAGGCACGAAGTGGCATGAATGTCCAATCTATTCTCCTCCTCCCAATCCCAAACCCCCTTTCTTCTTTCTTGCTCTCACCTTCATCTAAAGGTACACTGCTATCATTCAGCAATGCTGTAGTCGCAACAGAAAAATACGGTAACGCTGGTTCGCTCTCGTCTACATCATTGGTTTCAACGGCTTCAGTTTGGAGTTTTGCAAGGGTATCAGGGAACAAAATCAGAAATGAAATCGCTGTAAAAGACTGTGATGGCAGCGGGGGCTGATTCGATGGCGAGTATACGGACCCCGGTCGTTCCTCCGTCACAATTGCAAGTGATTGAACCGATAATGGCTATATTAACATAAGAAGAAGGCTTGCGTCAGGAAACGGCACCTTAGGGGCTGGTAAAATTTAAAGGAATACGCACCAGCAAAGTAGTCAATACATCATGATCAACTACTCCGTCGTTCGTCAAGACGGCTGTACTGAGGATATTAGATTTCAAATCTCTCAACTCTACATCTGTCCCCTTTGTTTTTGGGCTTCCCTTGGCGCTACCGTCATTTTTATTTTTTTTAATACCACCCATACCATCCACCAAACCGAAAACTGCACTCTTCAACACTTCTTTCTTCAATCCGACCAAATCATTCCAATCAATGGTATACATGACTGGCGTAACTTTCTTCCTTCCACTACCATTCAACCCATCTGTCCCCGCCAACGGTCTACCACGCATAATCTCTCTCAATTTTTGAATCATTAAAGCCATAAACAACGATAACGCACAGAATGCAAATGCAATCGCAATGTACGGATTCGTATCTGGATTATTGCTCCTGTTATTTCCAGGTTGTGTCGTTACCCGGATACTGTACGTCACCGTGTTAGGGTTCTCGTTTGATACGCGTAAAACGTAGAACCCTTCAAACCGAACTTGGGCGTCGTATTTAATGACCCAAACAGGAGATTTGCCTTTGGAGGGGGGCTCTCGAAATAAGAGAGTGAGATCAAGTACTGGTAATGGTGAATCGGACGATTGAACGTCTACGTTGAAGAAAATATCATCGTCGGGTTCATTGATATAAATTTTGCAATCGATTGACGCATTTGACACTAAGGTCCCGTTGTAAGACTGATTCAAGTCTATCGGTGTTCCTGTTTCGTTGAAAAGACAGTTTTAGACAATGCAACCATCGACAAAACTCTAGATTACTTCAAACAGAACGTACGGAGAGGACATGTGCTATTACAAGATTGCTGTATCTGGGTGGAACTGAAATCGCCGATATAGGCACAAGTATTCCCGCACCATCCACAGTAAGATCTCGTTAAACAGTCATCGCAGTCATTAAAGAATTTACAATAATTCGTCGCTAAACCACAGCAACAGAGATTTAACATGCTCATGTTAACATTCCAATAAATGTATAAAAAACTGACGAAACCCTCACCTTTACAGTTTTTTTTCTCTTGCACCGTGCTTACAGGTAAAGTGGCATTATGCTGGACCATATCCGCCAAATCCACCCCATTATGTCCACCCACGATTACCATGGTGTTGTTTTTCATGATCATGGAATGCCCCATTCGTCTTTTAGATTGAAGCGCTGAAGGATTGGTGACGGTAGTCTTCTCGCAATCTGAATATCAGTCAAGGCGATATCGTCAGATGAAGCACACATTGATATTAATAAACAACAAACCAAGGACTAAAAGTACGCACCAGCATCAAAAACTTTAACTTCGGCCCAAAAACACTCATTTAAGGTTTCATTCACATTATTCAACGGCGGCATCTGTCCGCCAAATAGTACAACTTTTCCCTTTTCATTTCCGTTTCCACCCAACAACCTCGCGGTATTATGTATCCTTGAGTCCATGGTATTATTATTTCGAGTAGAGTACCATAGATCACTGCCGATATGGTAGCGCTGGAGAGAGCGCAATCCGAATATATACAGCATGTCGGTCTCGGGGTAGTAGACTCCAGGTGAAGCGTAGGTGGGGATACCGGACTCGTTTTTTTGGGTCCAACTGAATGTAGCTTTTTTTGAAAGAAATCAAATTAAATGCAGTTATTGGCCAGTTAGCGGGATTTGGTAATTCGAATCATGAGGAAACGCATGAATCCAATCTTACTTAGATCCAAAACATATAATCGTCTAGAGATAAACATTCCGCCACCAACATTATAGAGTCCCCCAAAAACGTATAATTTAGCGGTATCGTTTGCTCGTTCGACTGGAATGACGGTCGGGTAACTCAATATCAGGGGGATATCTGACGGTTGAGATGCAGCTTTGGTGGGTATTTCTTCCCATTTTTGCGATACTACGTATATTAAAGCCACCGAAAATGACAATGCAGAAATGCAAGTAGAAAACGGAAATAGTGGAACGATGAGAACAAACAGTTGTAGTCAATAACCCATAATTCTTGAAAAGTACCGTTATTGTATTTCCATAAATCAGTCCTCCAAGTTTTATCCTGCAATCCTCCGAACGTATAAATCTCGCCATTCACCATGAACATAGTATGCCCCGCTCGTCCTTCCGTTAAATTTCCTGTTGGCGTGTTCGAAACAACTTTCTCCCATTGTTGAGTCGCTACGATCAACAACCATTATATCAGTGATAAACTCGAAAAAGATTTGAATCGCGAGGAACAAAACGTACAGAACTGGTATTTCCACATATCCCAGGGTATTTTACCCTCAAGAGATTGCCCGCCGCTAACGTACATGATGTCGTTTTGACCGTCGTACGTTGATGATAAATGAAATCGTGGGGACCAGTTACTGGCCGGGATTGAGGCTATGGTTTGAAGGAACCAAAAAACCATCAAAGGAAGCACTTTTCATCAATTTCAATTTTAAGAAGGCAGTTATGTAAGGGTTGAAAACCTACGCTTTTCGCAAAGGATTCCTGTTGCGTCGGAATTACAGACACATTTGCCAGAAACACACGTTCCTCGATTGTAACAGTTATTGTAACATGGATCTATCATCATCATCATCATCATCATTTAGAATCCACAGAGATAAAAAGATAATATCTGTATGAGTCACTAATCTTCAAATAAACTTTTGAGAGAGTTCAGTATGAGGAATTCGTGCTTACCAACTGCCCTCCAACTACCATCAAACCCTTTATCATTCACCTGAGTATCACTTTCCCATAATATGGAGGCGTCCGGACCAGGTAAAGCTAACACATCAGAGTATCCTAAGCCGTCCCTTCGTCCGCATAACTGGGCTATACGTTTATTGGTGCCGTCGAAAATGGAGAGGTAGTCCCAGCTAGAAAAGTAAAAAGTAGGGCAAAAAAGCGTTAGCATGTCATCATTAACAAGAATAATTGAATTATTGTATCAAGAATAACAATAAATTCAAGACTTCAATCATTCTTATTTCCGCTATTCTAATGCGGATACTTATAAAAAGCCGAAAATTCGAAAATACCCACTTGCACTCTGTACTGAAAGATGTAAACTCTACCAAAATGACTTTATCGCTCGGCACAGTGATATTCCAAATACAAGTCATATCACGAGAATAATCCGAACCTCCACTTCCATCCGTTAATACTCCACTGTCTCCTTCAACTTTTGTAGCACCCTGACATAGCTGAGATTGTCGTTTCGAGAGGGTTCTGTGAGGTCGCGTTTTAGTTTCGTACGGTGAGATTGAGGTTGAGGGGTTTGGATTGAACGGGGATGAGAGTGGATAAAAAAGAGATGCTGACGTTGTAGTTTGACATAAGAAAAATGAGAATATGATAATTGTGGAGATGAAGTGGAAGAAAAGAGAGACTGAAAATGACATCTGCGATGGTTTTTCTTTTTGTTCAAACGGTTCTTCGTGGTAAAGATGATGCCGAGAACGCTTCTAGTGCACTAAAAATCTAGAAAAACATTTCTCGACGTCTGAGGGAGAAAAATAAATTAAAAAACTCAAAAGAAAAATTGAGTCAATACAAAAGTTGGCAGTAAGTGATGATGCCATGAGTAGTTTCAACGGACTTGACATTTGATGGGCCCACCCATGCCAGCAAAAGTTGACCCAAGAATGATGTCCGAATCAGTACAAACGATTGATTCCACAAAGTATAATACTATGTTTATGGATGTTTGCGTTATATTTTTTGAATGAATAAAACACCATGAATAGACTTGGCTCTAGGAACCACTATTCATAAATTAAATTGTCCAATGTCTTACGATTGTATTTTGAGTGTGTTCACCGCGTCTTAGTAATATTACCCAGCATAACTCAAATACAACCCAACTCGATAGATCTATAGTCCACATAGTTTTAACATAGCCGACCACGAAATTTATGTACACTACAATGGAATGAGAGCCCAACCCCAACCCCCTACAGCGACAAAGCTTCCCCAGACTCTTTTCTTAAGAATATACAACACCACAAGCACAAATACAGCTATCGCAAAGAAAATCAGCAGTTTATCCGTCCAATCTCGTTGTTCGAGCTTTGTGATGAGGTTTTTCGACGTACGGAGGACTGTGGATAAAGTGGTGTATTCCGCGCGTGTGGTTCGCAGAAGCTGAGTTTGTGCATCTGAAGGGAAAAGGTAAGGAACGAATTGTTGAACGTTCATAACGTAGTAATGGAAATAAGGCTAGAAGACTCGTAAAATCAGTTTTCTAACTTACCCAACGCAGATATATTAGCAACACTCTTATCCAGTTCAACTGACATTATTTGATTCATTCTTCTTAACGATTCAGTCACCTCGCTTGAAGTTTTAAGTAAACTTTCGTCATCGACTTTGGCGCTATAAAATCCAGAAATGACAAGATATAAGATTTAAGCAAAGTGCGAATGTTTATATAGTGTCTCTTCAAATATCCAGACTAGAAGGGGCAGCGACATCAGGAAGCCAAACTATACCTATTCCCTCGTCCACGTTTGCGGAATTCATTTACATGATTTCCCCCATGAGCTGAAGAAGACGACGAAGAAATCCCTAACAACAGCCTCCGCTCTTCTAATGCTAGTTTATCTATTGTTTGTTTAATTTGAATGTTCAACTTTCGAAGTGTAATGGTCGTTCTGCAAGATCGATTATACCGCCGGACAATATCAAAGAACAGATTAGTCAAAAATCAAAAAGATGATGGCTTCTGTTTATTAAGACTATAAAATGGAAGATACGATGGAATATGATGTCATAGTAGAGAAGAGTAAAGGAAAAATAAACAATTACTGTTGGATTTTGTCGTTACATTCACCAATCTTGGTTTTGACATGTCCCTTTACATTGTCATTCTTAACTTCTTCATTCAGTCTCTCAATATCCTAAATAATGTAAAAATGTACATCACACAATCAAAAAAAAAAAGTTTTCAGGGAAAGCTTAGACGCAAAATAAACACACAAACCTCCACCAACGACCCCAACGTCTTCAATTCAGTCCTCACCAAACTATTCAAATCTTGCCATTCCCTAGTCAAATTATTCACTCCATCGTTCCCGTTCGCCGTAGGTTGGTTGGCAGTAGCAAGACCTTGTAGTTTTGCCACCAACTTTTGAATGTCTAACTGTGATTTGAGTGCCGTGTCCAAGAGTCGCTGGAGTCCAGGGGGAAGAACAATGGACGGTTGCACGGAGGATGGAGAAGACGAAGAAAAGGGGGAAAGAGGACGGATCCGGGAAGGTGAAGGAGAAGAGTTGGCAGATGTGGATGTCATTTTTGGGTTTATTTACATTGACAAGACGAGAGAAGTGTAGATTAAACGTATTGTGTGGTGCCAGTGTTCCACTCTGATGAGCCGAGGCCGTAGCTGAGGATGGCGATTACACGGATCGGACGATAATGACAGTATTCAAGCACATTAATAATGGCTTAATGACAACGCACACAATATAAAGACTGCACCCTTATTTCCTCTCTTTTTGGTTTGTCTGTTAATGTGTCCATATATGATATTCAATAGTTTACTTCTGGTCGCCCGTTCCTCTTCGCGTCCAGTAATCAATCCTAATTAGTCCCGTTTATTAACTTGTATGCATTACCAATAAATAAGCGGACCCAAAAGAATATCTACTATTTCAAGGTATTTAATTACACACATCGGATTTGTCTACTCAGACAGAAGCCAAGAACTACAGACTGCACACCCACATACTTATATCTACAGCACACGAATAAAATTAATTATGCATTAATCTACATAAAAAGAAGAGACAGAAGCAGTAATTCAGACACCGAACAAAGCCTTGATGCTGTTTTTCATGGCAGACGGGTGGTTGATCTCCTACAAGTCCGACATAAAGGTTTAGTATACAAGAGCACGGCCATCTGATCTCTCCCCAATAACTCATAACATCTGCGAGAATGGAGGATAAAGTAATCAAGTGTTGAAGAAATTGTGCGGGGGCAGAGACTAAGGGATGAAGACATGAGCTTAGACACAAACCTCCCCCATCGTTCTCAATTTTTCTTTTACTCCATTCGTCTCTTTCTGGACTTTCTTTAAGAATTGGGACGTGTCGAGTTTTAAAGCGGAGACTATTTGTTCAAAACCGACATGAACGCAACAAAAAAGAAATCGGTATATTAAAAGCGGGATCGAGTTAAAAGAAAGCAGCGAAAAGCAAACCATCATTGCCGACTTCAGCCTCGAAATTTCTTTGTTCTTTTAAAAACACATTCATGTTTTGTTCGAAAGCTTCATTGAATGCACCGTAGTGTGACTGAGTATGCATGTTCGTAGTTGAATACGTCAGCAAAGCACATTCAAAATTGTAGGGTAAGTTGCCAATCAAGTAATAATATCGGTATATGTTCACAAACCAAAGACGTATCGAGATATTCTTTCATCATTCTGAATTGAGTTAGTTGATATTTCAATGATTCAACCGCAGATGTCAAGTATTCATTAGACTTCGTTTTTCTACGTGGTAGACCGCACTATTAGTTTGAATAAGACACGATTTTGCCCGATTTCTATCGCACAGAAGCAACAAATCCTCGCTATAACGAAACGCAATTTAAATCCAATCGATGACATACAATGCGTTGTTCCCGCTGTCTATGATCTTTTCGACATTTTTCAAACTTTCTTTTAAAATCCGATCATATTGCATTTCGGTTTTCTTGGCTTTCTCACACTGCTGCTTTTTCTTTTTCGACTGAAGAAGAGTCAACAATTCCGTTACGTCTTGGCTAGTTTTTAAGTGAGGTAAAAAAATTGGTGAAACAATATAAATGAACATGGGTTATAACATTAGCATACAAATCGTAGAACGGATTGTATGATCAACTGAAAATCAGTACATACGACATGTGTTCGCTACCTTCCATATCGACATCTTCGTTCTGGTGCTTGCCAAATGCCGGTAATCTTTGATCTTGATCGTTGATTTGAGAATCATCACTTTGAATGGACGATTGTGTCTTAGATGCTGCGCGAGAAAAGAGAATAGTAAAGCCATTTAGAGGGTATGCCAACAGTGATTGCCATCAAATACTTTCAAAGTCTAATTCCTTTCGCTTCGGAATGAAAAAAAAAGTAATGAAAAATATTCTGAAAGGAAAATTATTCCACAGTTCTCATTGTGAATCGACCAGCATGAGCGTCTGTTGACCCACTTAAATATCGACTCGGCCGCAGCCTAAACTTCACTCTCCTAAAAGCAATACGGAATCCATCACAAAATCAATCGCTCAGGACACTTAAACCTTTCTTTGCATCCTTCCATAGCCTGTATATATGTGAGTTATGAGTCGTATTTGTACTAACTTTCACTTTTTCCTTTCTTCCCCCCGATTGCACGCTTTCGAACGCCACCAGATGCAGCAGGGGCACTTTTGCGCTGATTTTTGGATTTGAGGGTAGGCTTGCTGGATGGATACGAGTTTCTAGACGTCATAGTTACAGTATCGAGAGGTGGAATGTTTACTGCTGTGAATGCGGTGAATTGAATTGATAGAATGGAGGTGGAAAGGGAAAAGGGAAAGGGCGCGTTCTGCTTTGATCAGGGACGGCTTTAGGGGCAGCTGATAGCCTGATCTTCGATGAAAATTTGACAACTGTCAATGAATACGTTGTTCCGAAAAACTTTTCTTTGTCTTAAGAGTTTATCAGGAATTTCAATTTTGTAGAAAAGCTCTTCGTTGAGAGCATAAACGCTGAGTTGAGTGATTTTTATTATAATTTAAATAAAAGTGAGTTTGTGAGGTTCAATGCTGGTAGGATATAGTACAAAATTGTCGAAAACCAAAAAGCCGCCAATAGAATTTACATTAATGCCTTCTAAACACAAATCATATGCTCATAATAGAAACCAATATTGACGACTTTGCGACAGTCCAACGACACACCGATCTTATTTTCCACCGCCTCCTCTACCACCCCCGGCTTTCTTAATTCCCGTTTCACCCTGGGTATGTGCAAAGACATACGTGGCACCACAACAGCCCAGGAACATTCCACCGTTAAATAATGGCGCTTGAACAAAGCATGCTGGGGTGAGAAGGAGATACAGTAAACCTCGAAACAAATAGTTTTTTAAAAAAGTCGGAACAGGGATGGGGGTCGTATATTCTATGGCGAGAACGATTAAACCAATGGCACTGAGGTAGAGCGAAGACATTGGGATTGAAAGATAAGAAAGTCGAGAGGCAGCGATAATATCAAGAGAAGGTAATTAGGATGTTAGCAAATAGAATGAGGCCGGACTTGCGCCTTCCATAAGAAATGATTTCCCTAATTCCAAAATCTGTGTCACTTGAAAAAAAGAATTGTGCCCTCTCTTTCGACTAGCTTTAGCCTTCTCTGGTACTCAGCTAAACCCAACTATCTGTAGGCTGCTATCCGTTCCAAAATAACCATAGTCCCTGCAGACCTTACAAAAGATTCAAAATTGAAATAACTACTAGAATACATACACTCCATAAATACCCATATACCACAATGGATAGAAAAATGCTAATCCACCACCGCACACTAGTGCTGTTAATTCGAATCCAGCAACATTTGTTTCAAGTAAGGGATAGGAGATGCAATCGACACAATGAGCGATATTTCATTGGACATTACAATGTTTTTCAGAATTACAATAATAAACAAGAAATATATATATATTCAGTGGTTGGTTTCCGCAATACATCAATGAATAACCAAAGGATGAGAACGGAAGCGACATACCCATTCCGGCACCCAAGCCTTGATAATTAGCCCATATGTTGAAGCCGCCTTTTCCCATATTTGTGCAAAGAGTTGATACAGAAGAAGACGATGGTCAGACAAAAAACTTTCTACTCACAAAATGAGCTCTTGAAGAATAGTTTTTCAGAAGAGAAGAGACGAGGAATGTCGGCAGCAGTCGTCAAGCCACACAAGCAATGAAGGACAATGCGCAGCGTGATTGGTGGCATGTGGAGTGAGGGCTTGTCTAAGTTGGACTATATATACTAGAGAGAAGAAATATATATTGTTCGGCCTGATACAATGGCTGCTCACTTGGAGTCAGAAAGCATATTTGCATCAAAAGACGGTTGAGTGTATTATTGCCCAGTTAAGCACTCGTCGGTTGAAGAAAGATGGTCATTGCACAAAAGAGAAAGCTTTGGACAAAAAGCGAATCAGATGGCAATCCATTATTACCAGATTTCGTCACCTGGCAACGATATAAAACTTATCAGTCATTGACAGTCGGTGCGAAATCGTACGGCATGGATAGCCGATGCCAACCCGTCAGCACCCGTCCACTCAAATGCAAATTCTGCTCGCGGTCGTGCTATTGAGGCCGCCTTGAGGTTGTCTACTCCATCGACTAAAGCAACTTACAAGAACTTCCAGATAACGAAGTTTCGTCGCAGAGAAAATGGTTGCTCGTAGGGTATGCTTTTGATGAATATCTACTGAATGAGGAATGTAGCTTGCATGGATATAGATATCTTGTTACCCAGTTCATATATTGGGCAAACTGGCATCACCTCAGGCAGTCCTCAGGCCCATACATTGTACAATGCTGATACCGAAATGTCACTTATATGACAGCGACTGACAGCGATATTAGGTATATAATACGATTATGCGAGTGAGTTACGAGGGCTAATTAAGTATCTCCGAAACGCTTGACGTGTCGCCTTTCTATTTTGAGATATTGGACCAGTATTGGACCATTGGTGCACAAATTAACATGTCTAACAAACCGAAGCAACAGGGTTACAGGAAGCAACAAACTTTCAAGTTTTAGGTTCTTTATTCACGACATTTGAAGTACACAGTTGAATAGCCCCAACCGAACGAGTCGTTCTTCAGTATTCTAAGGTCGGCAGTCGACACTTAACACCACTTGACCTCATCTTTCGAAAGTGGTTGACAGTGTCACAGTCGTGGCCATCTTCAAATTCACTCACTAAAGCAATGCGAACAGTTTCAGAACGACTTGTATCCCACGGGACAGCAATTCTATGTTGCCTTGCGCTTCTTATCACTACTGGATTGGCATGGAATGTTGTACCTATTGCCCCCACACCGTGGTATCTGAATACTTCAGCGACCGCGAATCTGTTACCAGGTTCCACCATCATCGACACATTCAGCTTGCGAAATGAGGACTATTACGTTGTAACTGGTATAAATGGTTCAAATACTGTCGGCTTCTATCGATACAAATTAGGAAGTGCAGGATGGGTTGGAGTTAATACCACCCTCGGGGCAATTGGTTGGGCTTATGATAACCAGAGGTTTGACAGTTTTCGCATGTTAACAGTCACAATACAAGAACTAAAATATGTGATTTCAGGATTTGGTCAACTGCAACTGTGACAGTAAACCCATGGACGACGGTTCCGTACATTATCTATGTCTATTCAAATAACCTGGTTTTCCAACAGTATCCATTATCCGATACTGCATTCGACAGCTCTTCAACGACTGCAGTCGGAATTGCACATACTATAAACTTGCCGACCGTTGTTCCGAACCCGTAAGTGTCAGCAGTTTCTATTTGCGAGGGCAAAACCCAAATGTCGTGATTCTTCAAGTGTCGGCTAACGCGTTGCACACAGACATATCGTCTTGCATTGGGTCGACAATTCGACTTTGGTACTTGGTATTCACCCATACACTGTGCCGAATTCGGGAATTCAACCAGCATTTATCATCGGTCGTTTTCAGATCAATGCAACTAACATCACACAGCAAACAATTCATAATAGAAATCTTCTAGTCTATTCAATAGAATTCGAGTGCAAGTTATGCTCGGCAGATAACGCTCGCTTGAGTTTTTCCGACGGTACTACGAGGTACTTGCTGCGAACGGGAAATACTTACTCTTGGAGCTCTCCGCTGTCACCATTGTTACAACAATATATTCACCCAGAATTATCGCACAAATGCTATAACTATACACGTAATACGACATTTCTCTTATTTCGTGCACCATTGAACAAAGGGATCAATGAAGCTATGTTTCAAAAGATTTCTGACGCGAATTTCAACATAGGTGCCGTATTTGATTTTAATTTGACATTCTTTAGAAACGGGTATCAATTGCTAACGTCTTGAATAGAATTTGAATACTATACTGGCCCCAATATGCCTTCGTCGATTTCCCCCTATCAAATGGATATATATTGCCATGCCGGTGATTCTTACTCCGCGCGCATAATAAACTCCAGTATAATAACATCAGATAGTGAGTGGAGAGGGAGAATGAATGCGCATTCAAAAGGAAAATCTGAAATCGTCATTTATGCTATATCAACCATCGACACAGACTATCTTGAGAACAAGGTGCTAATTCTGTCTACGGCCGGCAACGATAATGTTTCCCGAATTTACGTTGATGACAGTCAATTTCACGTTGTCGGTTACACCGAAGGAGATATAGCTGATCCTACGGTTACGTCGTTCAGCAATAAACTTTTTTTTGCTGGGTTTTCTACATTTGATATTGTGTCGGTTTATAGTCCGGGCGCTGTGGGCAATTCATTTCCGTTTGAAATATTACCTGGTCGCGATTTGGCAATACGTTTTTCATCCTTACCCGCCAACCGAATGGCGACTTTTGTACCGGTTATAACTATAATGGACGTTCCTTGCACAAATGTTCGATGGATTGGGGAAGAGCTTTTTGCCTTGGCTCCCCCTGTTCTGGGATTAAGTAAGCGAGTTTCTCTAGTTTTAATCCGGTCGCCTTGCTGATGTTGTACCCTGTAGATATGAAACTCTCTGTCGAGTTTACGTTATTTCCTCACATACCCCGGTTATTCAAGTCTGTATCGTCTCATCGGCCATCGGTCATAGACATGTATCCTACTATCACTGATATCGGTTAGTAACAAGTCTTTCGATTCGAATCGAATTGAATATATCTGATTCGTATTTATCCTTTTTGCGTGCAGCTCCATTTACGACGCTACGATTTACAGTGTTGTACATTGGCTGGGAAGAATTGAATGCAACAACTATTTTTGTAGGAGACCAGAAATGTGAAATGCAGCTTGAAGGAGTTGTACCCAATTTTTTTAGTGCGATTGTTATCAAATGTTCTGTGCCATTTGCGACCATCGGACCCAAATTTGTCAATTTTACAACTGCAGGTCGAATAGTGACCGATAATGTGACGTTAAACTACAGGATGATACCTCAAAATATATCGATTACAATAGATGAAGGTCAAGAGACCCTCATTTTACTGAAGTGTTCCTCATACGCTACCTTATTCAACAATTTTGAGTATTACATAGTGGACTCTCCGCAGACACCATACGGCCGTTCTCTTTTTGAAAACCAAACAGAGTTCCCTGTCGGAAGTAATGTTGATGTCGGAGACGCACTTGGGAGAATGCGATTTCGTTCTACTAGTCATGGCAGAGTGAACTTTGACTATTATTGCCCGGGTTCGGATCTACGTCCTCATATAATCAGCGTCTTCATCTCCTATATTGATGTTTTACCTCTTTTACATTAGAGCGAAACCTGACCCTTGTGCCGCTAATAGGCAGTGTTGTGATTACTATTCGACCAGTCATACAATGTAAAAACACTGCTATCACAACAGGGAATTTTGTTTTGGATGAAAAAAACTCAACACAGTCGAAGTTAGAATTTTATTGCTTCCTGGAACCGTTGGGCATTCAAAGACTAATTATCTGTCGTTTGCCAGCTTGACGTTTACTTTTCTATCCGTTCCTTCGTGGGGCAAACTGTCCGCTGTTGGCAGTGGTGAACTCTTTGAGCAAGGCGACATAACAGTGGAAACAATGATCCGCTTGAGCGGTCGTTTAAGTGTTAACCAGTACGCTTGCAAAACTCAATTTAGACGGTTCTGTGACAACGAATTAAATAAGTTTATAAATAGATCTCACGTCGGTAGTTTCTCGTACATTGCGACAAATCCAATCGGAACGACCTCAAATTTGTGTGAAGTCGGTTTTGTTATCGCTTGCCGCGCACCATTATTTTTAAACATTTTCAATTTCACTTCGGACGCATTTTGTAGTCCATGCCCTGTCGGCGCTACATGCAGGTAAATATATGATTGGGGACAATATCAGATGTAACCCCTTTGATATTGAACTAACAATATATCTTCTATCTCTTTTTGCTTCTGTTACAGTGTAAATGGCGAGCATTTCCCATTTGCTGCTCAAGGATATTGGACAAGAGCAGGAGAATATAATCCGAACAACATATTTTTTCCTTGCGTACCTGTATGTTTCTTTGACGCATATGCGTGAGCTCTTCAACTGTACTTATGCGACACATTTAGGCAAGTGCTTGTCCAGGTCTACCCTCGGGCGAATGTTCGGCCGGATTTCGAGGATTCCGATGTGGACAATGTGCACCAAAATACTACAAATTTGGTGACGATTGTCTACCCTGCCAAACAGGTTATGAAATGAACACGATACTTGCTTTTGTGGTGATAATTGGTGGCGGGGCGCTCGCTTACGGCCTGTCAAAATTGGTCAAAGCAGGTCCAACGTAATATATCACTTTTCTTTTTATTTAGTACACCCATTAGTTATCGATTTAACGATATTCTTGTAGCTTTGGGCTTGTTAGTGTATTGATTTCGTTTTTGCAGACCATTGTCATTTTGCGTGGATTTCAATTAAACTGGCCTCCTGAATTTTATGCGGTTTTGGGTTGGCTATCGGCGATTAATTTAAACATCGAATTTACAGCTCCTGGTAGGTCTTTCAGTTTCAGTGACCGATCGACTTAGATGACTACTTGGCGATGCGGATTTTTTGATAACATATGCTTACTTCTTACTCTACAGAATGTTTTGTGGGTGACTTCATTTCTTACGGCCAAAAGTTACGAGTGACGTTACTGCTACCAATATTCCTCATTGTGATCACTGTGTTATTGTCAAGCTTGATACGGGCTATTGGCTGGATTCGATTTAAGCTGCGGAGGTCTAACAATAGTCCCCCGAGAAGCGACCAATCCAAGAATGATATTTTTCAATCTGTCAATGCCATTTTACTCTTCCTCTATACTACTGTAGCTACTAGCTCTCTAGGGTGAGTTGATTGTGATTTCTAAGAACCTGTCCTTACCAGAATACCATTCACTCACCTGCCCTTCTGTTTTAGGCACTTTGATTGTCAGTTAGATGTTGATGGCAATTACTACTTAAATCGTGATGCAAGTCTCAAATGCTATGATAGTGCGTGGAATGCTGATTTGCCTTTTGTTATACTGGCTGTCTGGTTTGTCACATTATCTATCCGTCCGTCGTATTTACGATCACCTAATACGAGTGTTGTTGTCAGTATCTATGTCGTGGGCATCCCACTTTATTTTAGTGTCATGTTCTATTTCATGTATCAAAAGCGTCGCGATAGCAAATTCTGGAATGATGCTCGCCTCTTTGCATCCCGAATCATGATATTCGATAAGTTTTATCATCCTGATAGACAATTTTTTGTGCTCTTCAATCTATTGCAGAAATTAGCATTAGTTGTAGCGGGAGTATTTTTCACTGCGTACGCTGTCAATTCCTTTCCTCGTAGTTTTTTGTTCCAGGGATGAACTAAACTTATTTCTCCCTTAATACTCAAAGGCAAAGAGGAATTCAAACAGTCTTAACGTCACTCTTTTTGAATGCGACTTTATTCTTATCCGTTGTCTACAAACCATATTCAGTTCGAATCCTCAACCTCGCAGAACAACTGTCATACGCTGCTTCAATCGCGGTTTTGGGCTTAGGACTCCCATTCTTAACTGACAGTATTGATAATATCGTCAGAGCATTTTTGACTTTTACGATTTTAAGTCTTATTTTTGGGTTTATCATCTTCATTATTGTTTCGTGTTTGGTAGAAGCGAAAATCCGGGCGTCATCTCTGCGAATTAAGAAAAAAGCCGATGCCCCTGCAGTTGCCAGTAGGCAATCCTTACTTGTAGACGAATCTAAGTTGAAAGTGTAGGCAGCTATACTGAGAAACTGATCGCCGATTGGAGCGAATACGGTCGGAACACAAGGTTTTACTTGAATTATTTGTGGACAACCCCAAGCAATGACGGCGATGCCACTGAGACGGCGTTAAATTGCCAATATGTGTTAAAAATATTATTGTATATCGACATCAAATCAAACTTCCCTAGAAATAAAAGAAAATACCCAGACAATCCTGTAAGGTAGAGTTGCATGATACTTCTAACAGAACTCTAGTTTTGAAGAATGTTTCATTTCAAGATGGTTTAATCTGTATTTTAATGGATGTAATCCACAGATAAGTAATTATCTATTCTGGCTGGATATTTCAGCTACTAAGCACTATATCATCCATATAATTATACTCTATGCACCATATAATAACGTGACATGGAATATAGCATATTTCCGACCAACTGTGCCCTGCCATTTTCAAGTATTGGTTAACAGTATTGACGCCCGAAAAGGCTAGATGTCATGATATAGTACAGTTAGCTCCTGAAGATACAGTTTAAATAAACGTGTGTAAACTCTGCAACTCATGGAGAATGCGCTGACTATGAGTTGCAAGGCCTGCGAATCCAGAATTCTGCGACCTCAAGTGCCGCGACACTTCCAGGCCCAAGGAATGAAACTAAACATAAAACGAGCGACCGAAATTATTGACGTGTCGCTTCGGACATTCTTATCTGTGAACATTTGTGAGCATTTCGAAATTCAATACTAGGAGAACCATCCAACAACTAGTAACTTCCAAAATTGCATTTGCTATCTCGAAATAGTTCTTGGTGAAGCTGCAATCCAACTGCCCTCTTTTGAAGTGTAATTAGCACCTAATTTTCAGCAGGTATCGGCAACGCGACTTTTCGACACACAGCGACATAAAAGCAATGCCGCATAAGATTGTACTATATAGGGTAGCACTTGGTTTTATATTGTCGCTGTTTTCCTGCTTCACCATAGGAATGCACCCAACTCCAGGACTGCCTACTCCTTGGTACCTGAATACAACCTCCTCTGTGAATTTGCCGGCGGGTTCTACTATCATCGACACCAGCCGTTTGAATTATTCCGATTATTTTGCAATAACTGGTATCAATGGTTCAAACAGCGTTGGTTTCTATCGGTACAAGCTCGGAAATAATGAATGGGTTGGCGTTTCAACCACCCTAAGTGCCGTTGGTTGGGCTTATGATAAGCAAAGGTTCATCCCAGTTTGTTTATAACCCAGCTACATAAAAGCTCATTGGTTTTTTTAGAAACTGGTCAAATGCAATAGTGGTCGTGAACCCATGGACGACAACTCCGTACATCATCTATGTCTATTCAAATAACCTGGTTTTCCAACAGTATCCATTACCAGATACTGTTTTCGGCGGCTCTTCAAATACTGCAGTCGGAACTGCTCATATTGTGAACCTACCTAGAGTAGTCCCTAATCCGTACGTTTCAATACATTTTTACTTAAACATATTACTTGTATTGGATCCTTAGACTGACGCTTCGCTTTTCAAGGCATCTCGTTTTACATTGGGCCGACAACTCCACTTTGGTTCTTGGAATTCACCCATACACCGCGCCTAAAGCAGGAATTCAAGCATACTTTATCATCGGTCGATTCCAGGTAAACGCAACGGGCATTGTGCAGGAGACAATACATAATAGAAATCAGCTGGTTTATTCGATAGAATTTGAATGCAGCTTGTGCTCCGCTGATAATGCTCGACTCACTTTTTCCAATGGAACCATGAGGTATCTGATGAGAAGCGGTACCATTTATTCATGGAACTCTACATTGTCGCCTATCATGACGGGTATGCGGAACCCCGAACTGTCGCACAAATGTTATAATTACCAGTATAACATCACGTCGCTTCTTTTCCGCATTCCGCCAAGCCAAGGACCTGAATCAACCACCATGCAAAAAATCATTGACTCTTCCTCTTTCAAAGGTAGTCTCCTCGTCATAATCTACTAAGAGGCGTCCGTTCCTCAAACTGATAATTGACTTTGAAAACTTTATCATAGACTTCGACTATAACATGGGTCCAGATGGTTCATCCTCGTTTTCTCCGTACCAATTAGATACTTATTGCCATGATGACCTCACCTACACTGCAAGCATAACAACGTCAAGTTTGATGCAGCAGCAAGTTGAATGGAAGGGTACAATGAATTCACACGCAAAAGGGAAAGCGGAAACTATTATTTATGCTATAAACGCAATTGGTGATTTCTTTGAATCCCAGGTCCTGGTCGTTTCGACACCGGGCAATGACAATATTTCTCAAATCTACGTTGATGACAGTCAATTTCATCTCATTGGCTATACCGAAGGAAACATAGCTGATCCCACGGTTACCTTGTTCAGTGACAAACTGATTTTTGCTGGCTTTACTCGGTTCGATATAGCCTCAATCAAAAGCCCAGAGGCGGTGGATAACCCGTATCCATTTGAAATATTACCTGGGAGAGATTTTGCAATAACCTTCTCATCATTACCTGAAAACAGAACCGCCTTGTCTGTCCCGGTCGTAACGTTGAATTTAGCACTTTTGTATAACGTTCGTTGGGTTGGGGATGAACTCTATGCATTGGCTCCCTCTGTTCTTGGCTTAAGTAAGGCATTTCGTCAAAACTGAATTCCATTATCATTATACTGATCCTCTGATTCTAAAGATTGGAATTTGGGCGTCGAGTTTCGTTCATATCCGCACATTCCAAGATGTTTCAAGAAGGTTTCACCAAAGCGGCCTTCAGTCTTAGATATGATCCCTTCAATAACCGATATAGGTTGGTCCGCTTCATGCAAAAAAACAGATTACACAATTTCTTAACTTTAATGCCTGCATTGTTTTCAGCTCCTTTCACTATGGTCCGTTTTACAGTACTGTATATGGGGATGGCAGAAGTAAACGCGACGACTATTCTCATTGGCAACCAAAAATGTGAAATCCAAAAAGATGGATTTGTACCAAACTATTTCGATATAACCACACTCATCTGTTCAGTACCTTTTGAGAGCATTGGAACAAAATTCGTCAACTTCACGTCTTCAAATCAATTAATCACCGATAACTTCACATTAACGTACAGACAGATGCCCCAAAATATTTCGATAACAATAGATGAAGGCCAAGAGACTCCAATATTATTGAACTGTTCCGCATACGCCACCATTTTCAACGATATCGAGTATCGCGTTCTGGAAACACCCATAAGTAGCTATGGTCGTCTATATTTTGAAAATAAAACAGACTTTCCTAGTGGGAGTAATATAGACGTTGGGGATACCCTTGGAAGGTTGCGATTTCGGTCTACGAGTCACGGCAGAGTGAATTTTCAATATTACTGTCCAGGTGCTAATCATTTTGACTTTTTGCAAAAATCTCCTAATCTAAATCTGATATCACGTTTTTTCTTTGATTATCTATAGAGCGCAACCTGACGTTTACACCGCTTTTAGGCAGTGTTGTAATTAATATTCGACCAGTGGTACGATGTCAAAATACTGTAATTACAACTGGGGCATTTTCACTGGACGACAGAAGCACTAAGATATCCAAGTAAGGCGTCTCTAAGTTCTCCTTCCACTGCTATTAATCACCAATTTCGTTCTTTCGAACATTTAGCTTGACTTTCACGTTCATTTCGGTTCCGACATGGGGGAATCTTGGCAGTGTTATGGGTGGTGAGATTTACGAGCAGGGCAGCTCAACAGCGGAAACGAACATCCGCTTGTACGGCCGCTTGAATATTAATCAGTAAGTTCATCATCTATTCGTAACAACACGCTAATTACATAATTCACATTAAATATCCATGAATACAGATCTCATGTGGGTAGCTTCGCTTATGTTGCGACCAATAAGTACCGAATGACTTCAGATCGGTGTGAAGTCGGATTCGTTATCAGCTGCCGTCCCCTATTCATGAATGTTTTCAACTATAGTTCAAGTGAATTTTGTACTACATGTCCTATGGGTGCTACCTGCAGGTAATCATATAACATGGGAGAATACGAAAGGAAGTTAAGGTGATGCGCTAAACACTTATTCTCTTTTTTATTGAAAGCATAAATGGTGAACACCTTCCATTTGCCGCAAAAGGGTTCTGGACCAGAACGGGAGAATACAGTCCAAACGCCATATATTTACCATGCCTACCTGTATGTACATATATCCATAAGGATTTCTCTTTCTTCCAACTCATGCGATAGATCTAGGTGAGCGCTTGTCCAGGTCTGCCATCAGGTGAATGCTCGGCCGGATTTCGAGGATTTCGATGTGCAACGTGTGCCCCAAAGTACTACAAATTTGGTGACGATTGTCTACCCTGCCAAACAGGGCATGAAGTAAACACTATACTTGCTTTTGTGGTGTTAATTGGTGGCGGTGCTCTCGCGTACGGGCTGTCGAAATTAGTGAAGGCTGGTCCAACGTACTGTATAACTCTACTGTTATTAGCAGAGTTCGAGATTGCTTTACCGACCCAATATTTAATACATTTAGATTCGGACTGGTCAGTATCTTGATTTCATTTCTGCAAACAATTGTGATATTGCGAGGATTTCAATTAAACTGGCCCCCTGAATTCTATGAGGTTTTGGGTTGGCTATCGGCCATCAATTTCAACATTGAATTTACAGCTCCAGGTAGGTGTTTGTAATAATCTGCTTATTGCCTTTTAATGAGGAAGCTCATGGTAAACAATGTTTTAGAATGTTTCGTGGGAGACTTCATATCTTACAGCCAGAAACTCCAAGTGACATTATTCCTGCCCATATTCTTCATTGCAATTGCTTTTTTGGTGTCCGAATTAACTGTCGCGGTTCAATGGATTCGATATAAGTTGCTAAGGGCTAAAAAAAAAATTTCTACGCATGATCATAAGAAAGGCGAGATCTTCAAATCCATTAATGCTATCCTCGTCTTCCTCTATACAAGTGTTGCTACAAGCGCTTTAGGGTGAGGTGTCATTTAACATTCTTGGCAACGATTTGCTAAATATTCACCGCCTTTTTTCTCCAGCCATTTCGACTGCCTTCTAGATATTGATGGAAATTACTACCTGGATCGAGATGCTAGCCTCAAATGTTATGACGACGCATGGAATGCCGACTTGCCTTTTGTCGTCTCTGCAATATGGTTTGTGACGTACCCATTTGCTGCTACACATCATCTGTCTATGATACAAATATTCTATTCCAGTATTTACGTCGTAGGGATCCCCATTTATTTCAGTTTAATGTTCAACTTCATGTATCAAAAACGCAGGAATAGTCGAATTTGGAGCAATGCAAGGATTATCGCGTTCCGGATAATGAAGTTTGACGAGTTTTACCATCCTGGTCGACAATATTTCGTTCTCATCAACTTGTTGCAAAAGCTAGCTCTGGTCGCGGCAGGAGTTTATTTCACGGAGTATGCTGTTAATTCAGCTTTTTTTGACAATTTGTATTCAGGCAACTCATCTAACTTAATTTTTTATTCGCTCATAAAAGCCAAAGAGGAATTCAAACTGTTTTGACGTCACTATGCTTAAACGCCACGTTAGTCTTGTCTATTGTCTACAAACCATATTCACTCGGAATACTCAACACCGCAGAACAGCTATCCTTCGCCGCTTCAATTGCAGTGTTAGGCTTTGGACTTCCGTTCTTAACAGACAGCATCGGCAGCTCAGTAAAGTCATTCCTGACGTTCACAATTCTGAGTGTGATATTTGGATTCATACTTTTCATAGTCGTGGCGTGCTTAATAGAAGCAAAAGCCAGGGCATCATCTTCAAGAATAGCCTCACTTTTCAGGAAGAAAGCTGATGCTCCTGAGACCCCTTACAAGCAATCTTTGCTCGTGGAGGAATCAAGATTGAGAGTTTAGACTTGAAGATATATTTAATAGAAAACCTAAAATAGCCGAATTCTAATTAGTTATTTTCAACTTAGCAATTATATAATGTTTACTGTATTTCGTTTAATTTTCCTGTGACTGGTATATCCAGAGTTCGCGTCTTTTTATCAAGATAATGGATCGGGGTATTTATTTGCCACACGGTACAGGCATATCCTACACAGGATAGCAGTGGCAAACGGCGCGCTTGATACAACGCGAAACAGCCTCTATATATGTACTAAATCTCTACAAAAAATCCCGTTGGCACAAGACTCCTAAACTACATATGCTAATAGTTACTTATCAGTGAAGTACATCGCGCTTGGTTGTGGGAAAACTTGCGATACAGAAGGAAAGTAGTCCAAATTCCGAAACCATTGACGTGTCCTCCACTTCGGACATTCTTAATTATGAATAATCGTGCACAGTTCAAAGTCCGTTCATATGGGAGAAAACTATTCAAGCATAAGCATCGTCAACAATTGCATTTGTTACGTTTGAGTAATACCTTGCCCAAGCTTTAGCCTAACTATTCTTTTATGCTGTTTCGCTACAGCTGTGCAAATTCAGCACCTAATTTTGGACAGTCGTTGGCAACGCGATATTTCGACTCAAGATATGAAAGTAACCTCAATTAAGATTGCATCAGATGTAGCAACAGTCGAATTTTTCGTTGTGCTGCTAATTTGCTTTACGATAGGAATGCATCCAACACCCGAACTGCCCACTCCTTGGTATCTTAATACTACGGCGTCGGTAAATTTATTGGCAGGTTCCACCATCATTGATACATGTGCTTTGAACAACTCAGACTACTACGCTATAACAGGCGTCAATGGCTCAAGCAGTGTTGGGCTCTATCGCTATAAAGTGGGGACAAATGGGTGGGGGGGAATTAATACCACTCTTGGCGCAATCGGGTGGGCTTATGACAACGAGAGGTTTAAACAATTCTGATAAAGAATATTATGATGTAAATTCAATTATTTCTTTAGGAGATGGTCGACGGCATCGCTGACAGTGAACCCATGGACGACAATTCCGTATATCGCTTACGTCTATTCAAATTATCTGGTCTTCCAACAATACGCACAACCAGATATTATTTTCAACGACTCTTCAAATGCGGCAATTTCAGCTACGTACACTGTCGATTTGCCCCGAGTTGTCCCTAATCCGTAAGTCAGCAGCAGCGCATTCTTTGTGCATGTGATAAAAATGTAGCTGCCCGTTCTGACGCGTTACATCACTTACTTTAGTCATATCGTTCTGCACTGGGCGGACAGCTCTACTTTAGCCCTTGGTATCCACCCATACACGGCACCCGCTGCAGGCATTCAAGCAAATTTTATTATTGGCCGTTTTCAGGTCAACACAAGTAGTGTACTACAACAGGCAATTCATGGTTCAAATGAGTTGGTTTACTCCATCGAATTTGAATGCAGCGCATGCTCCGCCGATATCGCCCGGCTTAGTTTCTCTAATGGCACTATGCGGTATTTGATGAGAACCGTAGACACATATTCATGGAGCTCACTGTTGTCACCGATATTTCCGGCTTACGCCTCCCCGGAATTATCACACAAATGTTATGACTACCCGCGCAACACAACATTCCTCTTTTTCCGTGCGCCACCAACCGGTGGAAATGAACAAGCCAACTTTCAGAAGATCTTTGATTCTGGCTCTGTAAAAGGTATGTATAATGCTATTCTAAACTATTTTGTCTGAAAACTAACCCTTCAACACCATGGAACAGATTACGATTATGTTATTGGTCCAGATATGCCATCCTCTGGTTCCCCTTATCTGATGGATGTCCACTGCAGTTCCGGCATTGCATATACAGCGAGCGTGACAACATCTACCATAATAGAGCAAGCGTGGAATGGCTTGATGAATTCATACGCAAGAGGAAAAGCAGAAATCATAATATACGCTTTATCCGCAGTTGGCGGTTTCGGTGAGTTCCAGGTGATGATTCTATCGACTCCTGGTAATGATCACCCTTCACGAATCTACGCTGATAACAGCCAGGTTCATATTATCGGCTTCACTGAAGGTGATATCGCCGACCCAAGCGTCAGCTTATTGAGCGACAAGCTTTTTTTCGCTGGATTTTCTGCTTTTGACATTGTGTCAGTTCTAAGTCCGGACGCAGTAGATAATGTGTATCCTTTTGAAATCTTGCCTGATCGCGACCTTGCAATCCGTTTTTCATCTCTACCGACGAATCAAACTGCTACGCATGTTCCAACAGTAACATTGCAACAAGTGCCTTTGCAGAACGTTCGATGGATTGGGGAAGAGCTGTTTGCTTTGTCCCCATCTGTTGTGAGTCGAAGTAGGTTAAGCTTCTGATTTGCAGTTTTAGTGATACTGACTATCTGTCCTAGATGGCATATTGGTTGTAGAGTTCAAACAATTGCGATATAGCCAAAAATTCACTAAACAAGTTTCATCTAAGCGACCTGCAATTATCGGCATGACTCCTAACGTGACCGATATAGGTTAGTTGCTTGCCAGCCATTGGCACTCATTCAGTGATAAGATGACTGAGTCGTATTAAATTTGCTTAGCACCTTTCACTACGGTTCAATTCACCGTTTTGTACCTGGGATGGGCTGAAGTCAACGACACAACTATACTTATTGGAACAAAAAAGTGCGAAATACAAAAGGAGGGTATCGTCGCCAATTTCACAGAAGCGAGTATTTTCAACTGTTCGGTGCCATTTGAAAGCATTGGAACAAAGGCGGTTGAAATTAAATCGGCTGATCGAACACTCTCGAGCAATTTAACTTTAACATACAGAATCATGCCCCAGAATGTTTCGATTACAATAGAGGAAGGTCAAGAGACGCTTATTTTATTGAATTGCTCAGCCTATGCTACTGTTTTCAACACTTTTCAGTATCGGGTACTGGAAACACCTCCAGCTCTATATGGCCGTTTGTTTTATGAAAACAAAACCGATTTCCCCAACGGAAGCCACATCGAGGTCGCGGATAACCTTGGGCGGATGCGATTCGGTTCCAAAACTCATGGCAAAGTGAATTTCTCTTATTATTGTCCTGGTGCGTATCTGCATATTTAAGACAAATCAAGCAATCTGATTAACAGTTCGGCAAACGATATTGATAAAATGCCTTATTTGTGTTAGAGAGCAGTCCAAGAATCGCACCACGATTAGGCACTGTTGTAATTAATATACGACCAGTAATACAGTGCAAAACGACACTAATAACGACCGGCAGTTTTTCGCTTGATGACAGAAGCACGACTCTAAAGAAGTGAGCTCATCGTACTGTTATCTCATCATTATACTGACGTTAACTTTTATTCGTTATTATCAATCAGTCTGATCTTTACTTTCCTTTCTGTTCCTTCCTGGGGCAAGCTCGAAAGTATCAACGGTGGCGAGGTCTTCGAGCAAGGCAGCACAACCAACGAAACAGCAATTCGCTTGAATGGGCGTTTAGCTGTTAACCAGTGAGTCTTCCTCAATTAGTGGTGATCTAAAGCTTGGAGATTGTACTGATTGCCAAACTTGATGCAGACCCCTAATTGGTACCTTTTCCTACTTTGCGACCAATGAGTACGGCATTAGTTCCGATCGTTGTGATGTTGGTTTCGTTATCAGCTGCCGCCCCTTGTTCTTGAATGTGTTCAACGTCAACACCAGTGATTTTTGTAGCTTATGTCCAGTGGGTGCAACTTGCAGGTATTTACAGCCTCTTGGGTTTAAGATCGACTGGACGTAATCCAACCGGAACCTTTTTTTTGCCTGTTTGACATAGTATAAATGGCGATCACCTCCCATATGCAGCAAAAGGGTATTGGACTAGAGCAGGAGATTATAACCCAAACGCCGTCTACTTGCCTTGTATACCTGTATGATATTAACCTTCCTCTCAAATTCCTTCTTTAATCAGATACTAACGTGATACGGTTAGGCAACTGCTTGCCCCGGACTGTCTACCGGGGAATGCTCTCCTGGATTCCATGGATTCCGATGTGGAGAATGTGCGGCCAGATATTACAAATTTGGGGGCGATTGTTTACCTTGTAAAACTGGTCACGAAGTAAATACGATCCTTGCAATCGTGATACTATTGGGTGGAGGCGGCCTGGCTTATGGCTTGTCGAAATTGGTGAAAGCAGGGCCAACGTACAGTACAACTTTCAATTGTAAGAAGTGTTAACATTACTTTCTCACTATAAACTATTTTTAGATTCGGCCTTGTTAGTGTGTTGATTTCATTTTTGCAGACTATAGTCATTTTGCGCGGATTTCAATTGAACTGGCCTCCAGAATTTTATGCAGTTTTGGGTTGGTTATCGGCGATCAACTTTAACATCGAATTCACAGCCCCGGGTAAGAGCCGCAATACTGGGTTGATATGACGGGTCGGAATGAATCAATTTGTTAACTTTCCCCATACTATACAGAATGCTTCTTGGGCGACTTCATATCATATAGCCAGAAACTTCGCGCAACCCTGTTTCTACCGATATTCTTTATTGCAATTGCTTTTTTGTTATCAAATTTGATGCTGGCGATTGAATGGATTCGATATAAGCTGCTGGGTAGCAAAGAAGCCTCGCCTGAGCGCACTCAGAAAAAGAATGAAGTCTTCAAATCTTTTAACGCCATATTACTCTTTCTCTACGCAAGTGTGGCCACAAGCGCGTTGGGGTACGTTGATTGAAAAGAGTTATTCCTTCTTTTGCACTGCTTTGCATACTTACTTTTCTATAATTCTTTAGCCACTTCGACTGTCTTCTAGATATTGATGGCAAGTATTACTTAGATCGAGATGCGAGCCTTAAATGTTTTGACAGTGCATGGAATGCTGATTTGCCTTTCGTTATCTCTGCTATTTGGTTAGTCAGATTTGTCATTCTCTGCATGTATCGTCGACCTAACAGGATGGTTTTGTCAGTATTTATGTCGTTGGAATTCCCGTTTATTTTAGTTTGATGTTTTTTTTTATGTATCAAAGACATCGACACGGGCGCTTCTGGAATGGGGCCAGGGTCGTCGCAGTTCGTATTATGAGATTCGACGAGTTTTACCATCCGGATCGCCAATTTTTTGTGCTCATCAATCTATTGCAGAAATTAGCACTGGTGGCAGCTGGCGTTTATTTCACGGAGTACGAATTTCATTGCATGCTTCATCTGTATTTGAACTAAGAATGTTGTTAATATTTTTCTCCGCTTGCATATCAGCCAACGCGGAATTCAAACGGGCTTAACCCTACTGTTTCTAAATGCCACATTAGTTCTATTCATCGTCTATAAACCGTACTCGCTGCGAGTACTCAACACCGCAGAACAGCTGTCCTTCGCGTCTTCGATAGCTGTATTGGTTCTGGGTCTTCCATTTTTAACTGACAATATTGCTAGCTCAGTCAAATCATTCCTCACTTTTGCTATTCTGGGTGTGATCTTTGGATTCATTCTCTTCATCGTCGTGGCGTGTTTAGTAGAAGCAAAAGCCAGGGCATCATCTTCGCGAATTGCGTTTTTGTTTAGAAAGAAACCTGGTACTTCTGCTGTCGTTAGCAAACAGTTTCTGCTTGAGGATCAAGAATCGAAGGTGAAAGCTTAGACTGGGGATTGTGGTAGCAAAGATTCGTAATGGTGGAAATCTCACTAGCTTAACTTATCACCGTAAAATACCTTAGTCTTGTAAACTTATTTTGGTCTATTGTAGTTCAGTTCTTTTGTAATGCTAATTTTATTCCTCGTTTGGCCATATTGATAATTGAGATGGCACCTGTGAACGGGTGAACGGCTGGGGAACAGCTGGTGAACCCAAAACGGAATTTCGCCTCCAATTGACAAAAGCACAAATTCCATCGTCATTACATCCATATCATTTCTTTGACAACAAATATCATCTACAATGATTCTCCTCGAATATCACAACCCGATTATATACGAAGTCATCAAAGAAAAGTTTGAGGCGTATGTTATGGTTCCCTTTCGTTGCGGTGGATAAGTTGGACACGAAAACATTAATCAACATCCACCTTGAAACATATCCATTAACTCATCTTCTTTTCCTATACCTCTCTTTGCTCTTTTCGGTGTTTGGATGCTTGGTGGTATGTCTTTGAATGAAATAATAATAGTGAAAAACCCGAAAGCACGGATACAACAATCTGCGACTTCGATGGTGTCTCCTACCACTTATCAACCCCGCAATCTAAATCCATCTTACAACTTTCTATCCGCATGAAATGTTTTCCCGAATTGTTGAATTATGGTGTCATGGAATTATTACAACGTGAATATGGGCAATACTTGGTCTCCGCCGAACAAGGTTATGATGTGTCCTTAGCCTTCAATGTTGAGACTTTAAGTCCCTCAGATAAAGGTTTGTTGCGGTTAAAAGTTGGGCTTATTGAGCTCTAAGTTACCAGAGTTTCACATTTCGCTGGCTACCCTAATGGGGAAGCCATTTTTTTGGTCTGTTGTGGAATGAGTCGGATTAGTCTATTGGTTGTGTGAACTGTCGGCCTTGGACCATTTATGATCAAGCCAATATGATCAATATGGTGATGCCTGCAGCTAACTTTCAGTGGTCTCTAACTCTCTATTCTCTTTTTATACCTTCTTACGACCGCCTTGTTATTGCTTGTGACGGCCGTGAACTCGCCGTATCCTGTCTTCTCGGTTCCATCTTTGAATAGACGACATTCTCCGCCGTGCGCCACTTCTAAAGCGTAACATCCTTGCCGCTCCATTCGAAACTGCCTTCCAACTTTCCAGTGCAAAACAATCCAGTGATCTTATGGTCTTGAATTATCGTGAGGAGGAAGCTATTTACATTCGGGCCGCCGAAGATCGTGTTACTGTGATCTTTTCGACAACATTTAAGGAAGTTGGGGACCAGATTTTCGCTAAAGTGTTTTTGCAGGTTAGTGTTGCAGTTAGCCAGCAATTATTATATGACGCCCGAAGTCGAAATAGGTTCTTACGTGTTCGTTATTCTTAAATAGGAATTCGTTGATGCGAGAAGACAATATCAAAATGCTCCTCAAGTTTTATACTCTTCTCGAGATCCACCTTTAGAACTTCGAGGAGTACCTGGTGTCCGAGAAGGCGACAACATTGGATATGTTACCTTTGGTTCGTTTCATTCTTTATACGTTGTTCTTCCTATGGATATATTTGCAAATTCTAACTCACGGTTCTCAGTCCTGTTCCCCCGCCATTACACTCCCGCCGCGCTTTCGGAAACAATTTCGCGAATTCAAATTTTCCGTGATTACCTACATTACCACATTAAATGTTCCAAAGCCTATATGCATTCCAGAATGAGAGCTAGAGTTGAGAGTCTGTTGAAGGTGCTGAACCGAGCTAAACCAGAGGATAAAGGAGGAGAGAAAAAGACTGCCAGGTTTGTTTTCCATATCTTTCCATATCAAGCACTGTTATAAGGAGAATCGAGTCTTGATGGTCCTCTTTTCTTTTATTTTTATACTATAGCGGTCGAACATTTGTTAGACGATAGTTTCATGTCTGATCATTCACGCTCTCTAGTTCGGGGCGTGTTTTGATAGTGATATAGATGATCAAAAATTGATGTTGGACGTTCTCTGTTTATAAGCTTTTCACTTTCTTCCACTTTCAAGGGTTTTTTTGTTTACCTATCTTCAAGACTCAGATGGGGTATGGCATTGTAAAGAAGGTTTGGTGAAGAGTTCAAATTTGTATTGAGTATGAACTATGGAAGTTGGGGTTTGACGATACGGAGTGGAACTGGATTGTTGATTTTGGGAATATCTATATATAATACACAGCGGGTTATTTTCATATTTCCGTTCACATTAGGCTTTGATTTGACTCCGTAAGAATCTTCGGTCAGTTGGGAATGATGTATACTTCCAATTTTTCATTCCTTTCAGATTTGACAAGCTCAAAAAATCTAAGAGTAAATTCGACTTTCAATTCTTATACAATTCGTCATTGATTGCGGCCTGGACAACACAGCAATCATTTATTTGTACATGGCATTAATCGATCGTCTACAATCCTAAGTAGTCCAGATAGCCCTTTTCACTTCAATAACATATACAGAATGAACAAACACTGAATCTAACCATATTTACATGACTAATATTTTATAGCAATGTGAGTGAAAAGAAGAGTAAATGAAATGTCAGGCATAAATAGTTGTAACAACAAATATGGAGCTTGGACAAGCGGAAACAAGAGATAGAGCTTGAAATTCAATTTTGCAGGTTACATTGCTGAAGAATGCAATCGCTTATTTCAAGTTCGTCGTAACGCCAATAGTTCTTTGCACACAATTGTTCCAGAAGTGACGCTTGATGCGATAATGTGACCTGGAAAAAATCAATATGAAAAATGTGAACAACGGCTGCGAAAAAACGATAGTAAGAGCTCCAAAAACATACGGTTTTGATCTAGATTGTCACAGTTCCTGAACATAATTCGCGCACAAGAAGTTTCCCCGACTTCATCCACGGCGGTAACTATACCTACGGTGCTGTGACGCCCAGCTGTATTCGTCAATTGGGACTTAATGAGGACGAAGTCATAAACCTGCAGCGCGGTTTGACTGTCCCCAATTCTTTTCTTGACAAGTTCTGATGCACCAATAACGCTTCTTTTATCATATCGGCAACAGTATTCCGTAAACAAGACATTTTCGCCGCTAGTGATAATGGTCGTGACGACAATATTACCGGAAAGTTCAAATGATATGCCTCGGACTGCGCCTGATTCGTTGAGGCACTTTGAAAGAGTTTGCCATACTGTCGAGATTTCACTGATTGAGCCTCCTGTATTCTCATTGACGGACATTTGTTCCGATTTCGACCCACTTTCAGCCCAGTCTAAACAATCAAGGACCCAAAAGAAGAAGTTCTCGTCATGTGCTTTTCCAGACTGCATCAGCGATTTTGCAGGAGCAACTAATGGTACATTCTCATCGTTATTAGCCAAAATAGGGAACGAAGCACGTTGATTATCGACAAATGAAGGCAGCGGATTTCTGAATGCAGAGTTGAAGTCAGTAGGGATAGGAGAATGGCCAGTAACGGTATTTAATGGTTGATGTCGCGAGGACAGTAGAATATCGCCATCCGAGCTTGGAAGCTCATAGAAAAGTACAGGGATTCTCAATGCATCTGAACTAAACAATCTTTCGGCTTCATTGGAATTTGGTGAAACGGTCAAGAATTTCGTGAGTCCTATAATATTAAGTCCTTGACTATTTGGAAAAAATTAGACGATCCGGATAAGCTATGCCGTGGGTACGAGTTTATACGTACATCTCAGACATCGACCTGAAAGTGACGGTATCATCAGTTAAAAACATTTCGCTAAGCACTGAGCTCGTGACTAAACATACCTCTGATAAATCTGAGTGATCTCTGAATACAAAGGATCAATCATAGGGACGTGTGTAAAAGGGTTTCGTCGTTTGTCAGGACTCGTTGACTGCGGTCGCTTGTGCCGCATCCTGGCTGATTCCGCACTGGTGTACACTCTATGGAATCATGCTAAGAATACTAAACATTATCCTGTCATAGAAACAGAAGTCTACCTATGAGATTGCTCATTGTTCAACGCAAAAGCGGCAGTAAGCTTTTGGGAAGGGATATAGAATATCCCAGATCTCCAAACGATCAGCACTTTGGTTGGTCGTATGCAATCTCGAGTTTTACCCAACTGGAGAAGAATATGCTTGTGGTATCTTTCACATTGACGTAAGAGTGCCAATAGTACACCCTGAATAAGGTACCACATGAATGCAATGAATCTCATCTTCCTAACAGGACACGAGGCAAACGCCGAAAGAACAAACCCTGTAATCTTCTGCGTTGTTGTGATGAGGATAATATATAACTCGGACAGAAATATACTCGCATTCAGGATTGCCGATATCAACATCGAAATCTGGAATGAACACGAATTCACATCAGGCGTTACCGTCACCCGTAATGGCGGGACAAGCGAGGAATAGAACATACATTTGTTAACATTGGCGACAGTCAAGGCTTTCAAAGGCGTTCCCAACATTTATAGAACGGTACTGCAAGAGATATTACGCAGATGCAACAGAAACAATTTCTGATTCCGATATCAATGTGAGCGAGATGGACTTTCCATGATCCATTGCCCTGAGGGAGGGGCCAACAGGGCGGGTAACATAGAATTTCAATGCCGCGCAAAAACTATAAGATCCCATGGGAGATAAATATATCCAATTTGTTGTTGACATACTGTATAGAGCGCCAGATGCCTTGACATGTAGCATTTATCGTTTATAGTAGTTCCTGTGGCTACGTGAACAGAGCCCATCCTGCATGTTACTATGATTGCTTTTATTCAATGTCTATAGTACAAAATGTATTTCCCATGTTGGCCTATAATCAGGCAACTGTTCTCCAATTTAAAGTTCCATTCCAACAGGCCCATCACCTTCATCCGGCTCTTCTTCTCGATCGTCGATTCCTATATCGCTGTCCATATCATCATCGTTCGGTTCATCCAGGTCGTCCCCTTTTTCATTTTCCTCGTCCTCGTCGTCATCGTCGTCATCAAATGATCGCTGGGCCAAAACATCTTTCATGTTGTAATGCTGTGAACGGAGCATCTGGAATCGCTTATGTCGTTGTTTCTCTGTTTATTATCAACATAAAAAAGTCAGCCCAATGTTCTAATTCTTACATATGTTTAAGGCAATGAAAACCATGCCTTCTTCAGTTTGCTCTTCCTCGTCGGATTCTTCGTCACTCCATGTTTGTGCAGCTCTTCCGATATGTTCTACCTGTTCATTTCCAGTATGTCCATTATCGTTCCTGATATCGAGGTCCATTCCGGGATCGTCCGTCGATGCGACTCCTGCTTTGGGGTAGTGTGAATGAATGTGCAAATTCTGCGATGAACCAGACAATGAGTTTGATCCCGAGTTTGATGTTGACAGAGAGGAGTTGAAGTTTGAAGAAGCGAGGGGTTCCAGGGCTTGCGTTAATTCAAACGGTGGAATTTCTGATGTGACTTTTAACCATTTGGACGACTAATTTTAGTAAAATGAATGGGGCAAAGCATTTTGCCTAGCCACTTGAGAAAACTTACCACCCAAAACTTCGTCAGAATCCAAATTGTAATGAATATATGGTGTCTTCGCTAGCCAAAATAAAGTTTCAATAGAGAACGAACGTTAAAATTGCCTGTTAATACATATCTTGCTACTCTTCAATTAACCTTCATCCAGAAGCGAGGGAATTGCGATCTCTGCATTCCTTTCAAAAAACCATAAGTTGTACATACGTTCAGTGATTTTCTGCCTCGTTCCTCTTCCTTCCCCAGTCAGTTGAATATTGTCTTCGTCCCACTTTATTCTATTCAAGTTTGACCGATTCTGTCAGCAACCTGCACAGACGACACTAGGATTCATCAGGGGCAATGTGCAACAGCACCCCTTCATGAACTAATTATATTCGGTAAGCAGGACCAGCACATACCGTTGCGCTTTATCGCATGAAGAAATTGAACGTTTTAGTATCGGTTTTGGCTGATGTTGTGAGGTCATTTTGATTGTTCCGCAGAACTTGATTCGAGATATTGAATGTAGAGTAATTATGTGCAATATTTCCAATATGTGCAAGTTATTGCGAATGAAGGTTTAGAGGAGCATCAATTCTGGCAGCGGTAAGATATGTAATGAATACACAATGGTGGAGAGGCTTCGAACAGTTCAATTTCAGAGTTCAGAAACCGATGCGCATTCTCCATTAAACCAAAAATATTTCTTACAAATTACTACAATACTGTGCCATTTATGAAGCAATTATTAATCTAGAGAAAGTGCGGTGAGGAGAGTTTTGCTCCTCTTCAATTTGGATTCCCCCAATGAATGGGCACATGGTTCCGACAGGGCACTCTATCCTTCGGCATAACAAAGGATGAATTCGTTCCAACCTCTTCCAAAATTCCCAAGTTATCTATTGAACAAGACTGATTGATCTAAAGACTTAAGTAAAAACAAGTTCAGAATGCTATATACCAATTGGTCTACTTGAGGAGACGAGGGGATGTCTAGGGATGAGGGGATGCTCACTGACATGAGAATATTGTTAGGAAATTGCAGCATGCTTCAACATTAATATCCTTTTGACAACTCGCTAAGCTTGACTAGTGTAATTAACCGTCAAATTCGAACGAGCAACGAAACTCCGGAGAAGCCTGATCCCGCATGCGCAATGATTTGTTGTCGAGAAACCAATCCATTGTCTTGTAAAATGCGGTTCTTTCTCTCTGCATTCTGCTATTTTTTGGCTTTTTTAGCTCATTCGACAACAAGATGCCCATTGTATGCAAAGAAGTTTGACTTGTTATCTCATATTCCACTACTGAAGGAGACTTCAAACTGCGCCGCTTCAATTGTCAGGGTAATTAATTACCCAAGTACAGAGATATTGATTTTGACATAAATATCTGCATATTCCCTCCATCCGTCACATAACTTTTGGTCAAGTATTACAAATATCCAATGGGCAAATTAAGCACTCGTCAACGCTGGTGTATCTTTATTGCACTGGTCTTTGTAATTACCGGAGTCAGCGTCTTGATATATTTCTTCGTTGGATTTAAACCACCAGAACTCAATTACAAGCAATCCAATGTACCAAAGGATGGCGTAAATGCTGTTCAAGGTGACTCAAACGAAGTAAAAGCGTCTTGGGACATGGTGTTTGAATTGAAAAATCCTAATACCCTTTCGGTAATTTTGAACGAATTAACTCTAAACGTAAGTAGCCTTGAAGTCCCTATGCTTATGATGTTCTTGCCTAACTCATTGCTTGACTGCAGGGATTTGCCGACGAAGCTCGCACAAAACAAGTCACAACTAGCACTTTGAAAGATATAAATCTTGCTGGCTACAGTGAAAGATTAGTTGCTTTGCCTCAAACCTTCCGAGTCACCAAGGACATGCCCCAACCATTCTTAGACCAAGTGTATAAATCTTGCGTGAAACCTAACCCCGACTCTGGAGAAAAACCAAAAATCTCTATTTACACTGAAATGAAGCTCGGCTATGCATGGACGTTTTCAACGTACTGGAAAACTGTTCAGGGTAAAATTGATATTGATTGCCCGGTAGATTTCAGCAGCAAACGCTTGACAGGAGCGGGCAGCGCAAGATTACAGAGACGAATCAGGAGATTTAAATAAAGCTGAGATGCAGGAACCATTAAATATTAATTCTAGTCTTGAGGCCTATAAATCTATTTATATCGGAGAATTTGAAGAAATATATAAAACTTTTTATTTGTAAATATATTCATCGTGCCTTTAATCTTGATTCTTGTGCATTTATCCTTTCAGAATTTGCGTTCCAATTGTCAAGTTATGATTCTTCTGCACCACAAACATTGAATATCTCCTCCATTCAAACAAAAATTTTATATTCAGAATACTTATAAAAAATAAGAAGCTTTCACTCTGAGGATTACTGGAACAAAAAAAGTATTATTCACTGATGCAACTGAGACGAAATGATTTGGTCGGCACCGTCACATTATCACAAAATTAGCAAAAATTATCCATTACAAACATCGTAGTATTCAATATATAATTTATGGCCGATAAATGTGGTTTCTAAAGAATGCAAACCTTATCATATATTTTGGACAGTTGACACGTACTTTTTATGCGTCAGCAACAAGTTTAGTCCTTAATGCCACCTCAGTAATATGACAGACCACAAACTATTTAAAGTGATTTTGTTCTTTTATTACTTTAGCAATACGAAAGTACGAGCTATATTTCTAAGGCAAACTTTTGCAGTCGCATCTGGAGCAACCATAAAGATTAACATGACCGCAGACAATGAAGCCAGCCCCGGTCCCAAGGCGGAAGATTTGTGTGAAAAAAGTAATGATGTTGCCGAAATTTCACCAGCTCTGACAGCAGACGTACGTGAAACATTGATAATTTAAAATCTTCCGCTCTATTTCCGTCCGATATTAAGTAAATTCATAGGAAAACAACAATCCTGCAGAATTGAATATCACAAATATCTGGTCCGAAAATTCTCTCCTTCTAATCACCGGTACGATTTTTATCACATGTCCTCACGATTGCATTCCAATGAGTAAATTTAAGCCGCTCCTCTATTTATCGGCCATTAGGTTCTTTGTCAATGCTGCTAGGTGTCAGTTATAATTCATGTGCTTATTGTCGAGGCAGCATATGTAATTTATTGTTGGCGGCCGAAGTGATGAGCTTCTTCGGTGCCGGAGCCTTAGCTGCGCTCATGCGACGTAAGTTCCTTATCAAGAGACCACTATTCATATTAATATGGCCGCGTTTTATGCCTAACTAACCTTACCTCACGGTTGCAACTCATTGGAATATTTTCAGGCAATATTGCGAAATCTGGACAAATTCAACTTTCCATTAAGCTTATTATTGGCTCTATGTGGGCATTTACATGCTTCTTCCAGATTTTGACCGGTGGAACGCAAACTGGTTATTGCATCTTCAATTCAATAGGTGTCCTGAGAACAACAATCGGATGGATTAACGCTGTTCTGTGGTGGAAGTCATTAATGATTTATTTTAATCATTCAAACCAAGTTTTAAAATCAGCCCTCGACAGTTCCGGTGAAACTTCCATCAATGTAGCGGATTGTGCAAGAGAGGATGGAAAAATATTCCTATTTGTAGTGCCAAGTATTCGTGTTTGGGCGGGCGATTTACAAAACCGAATGCGTATTTTCCAAGGTAAAAGAATCACCATTATATTGATAATATTAAGAATCCTGCCTGATATATCATTCATGCAGCCGGAGCTTCCTTTGTGCTTTCCATTGTTTGGGCTATTGATATTTATTGGAATCGATTATCGATTTATACGGAAATTGTGCATATTTTCTCCATTCTGGCGGCTACTTACCATCTGATCGATTCACTAGGTTAGTTATTCCTATTAAGACAGATCATATGACTACATATTCAGATGTTTGTTCTTCATTTTTGGTAGTTCATCCTCGGTTTAAACCGAAGAAAAGAGGTATCGCCAAACGAATCGTAGACCTCGTAATTGGAATTCTTTGGCTCCCAAGTATTATAGTTGCATTCAACACATCTTCTCCCATACGAGTTCCAGCGAGTATTGTCGGCCTTGCAATCGCATTAACATGGTGGTTGTCCCCACTTTGGGCAGTCAAAAGTGCTTTGCCATGGTGTGAACTAGAATGGTTGTGGATGGATGAGAAGGATATGGAAGATTAGAAGGATAATATTATATTATTCTCCATTTTCAAATGATTTGCCGAGTCCGTTACGACAGAAATTTTCAGCTTTGAGAAGAAATTATAACAGTTTTGCGATTTCCGTCTGATCTTGAGTACTTTTAAATAAAGTGAAGTTTATTAGCCTCATGATTAGTTCATAATGATATGGCGAATGTTGTGCAGGTTTACTGCTTCTATTGTTCTAATAATCTTAAGTGTAGGGTCACACGTCGACCTTATCGTCTCAAGGGAACCTCATAAATTGCTGCGATAGTCAAACTTGAGTAGTTGACCCGCCAAGAGCGAGGATAATCAAATTTTAGAATTCCTTAGCGTATGCATTGTTCCGCGAGACAGTGGTTATGATTTTCTACGAGCGCCAATTGCCACTTTATTTCAGTCATTGCAAACACCGCCAAACTCAAGCCCAATAAACTCTTCTCCAACCCACACTTGGTCTCCTGCAAACAGGACAATACGGATTTCTCAATTCACCGTGACACTCCCAGCAAACTACCAAATGACCGCACCCATCAAAAATGACATCTCTTTTACGAGTTCTGCAAATCACGCATTCCGTGGATTCTTTATTGGATTCTTCGTTTTGACGTTTCCGTTTATCGAGCAGTCGCGAGGTGACTAGTTTTGTGGACGTGAATGTTGGAGAGTTCAGAAATTTTTGGAGGGAAGATGGAGAACTAATGCATTCGCTGGGAAGTGGAGAGAATGAAAGGGTAGAAAGGTGAGATTGATAAATCGAGTGGAGGGATCGAGTCAAGGTTCTATTGGTGAAGAGAGTAGTCGGTAAATCCGGGTGATGACTGAAGAGGTCTTCATAAAGATCTTGCAGCTCGCCAGAGTGGGAGGACGACGACGAGGATGAAGAGGAAAGGGCAAAATCATTGTCGGAATCATCTTCCTGTTCGTATTTGAGGTCAGATTCAGAATCCGAAACATCCGATGTAGTGTCGATTTCGAAGTCGCCCAAGTCCGGATGATCGTAATCTACAAAAGTTTCGTCGTACGTGTTGTCTGACTCTACAGGTTTCGACCTCCAGAATCTCCTCAAACCTGTTGACCTCTCTTGATAGCTACTGCCACCACGGCTACTACGTCTACTTATGACATCCTCGTCTCCATCAGAGTTATCCTCATCTGATTGCAGCGTATCTTCTAGAAATGAATCATAAATTACATCGTGATCCAACGAGTCCCATATCTTCTTGCCCTTCGGCACCGGTGCCTGAACGGGTTGTAGAGGACCGCTTGAAGTCGTTTGACCTACGTTCATCCCCGTGGCAGCATTGCCGCCAGCGACGACTCCCCCATTTTCGTTCGCTTCCCCGGTTTGACCATTCATCACAGCTGTGAATACTAAATAAATACTCAAGACCACCAAAAAGACTTGATGTTGATTCCAAATAAAGCAATAATCTTCAGCAACACCATTCCCCCAATTCCAACTGACTAATTTCTCGTTTCCGATTATGTGCGCTACTCTGGTTCCGTTTGCACGATCCGACGAGGCGGCAATATCCTTGTTGATCTCGCTTACCACTATATCGGGTAATCCTAAAGCACACTCAACGATAGTGTTGCCCAGCATAATCAAATCCAAAGCGTAGGGCACTACAAGCACCACCGCTGGGATGGGACTCCAGAAACTAGAACTACCAAACCATCTAAATTTTATACTCAATTGCTGTATTATATTTGAGATAATCCTGATTAACCGTGTAAATATTAAAAAGTTAATGGTACCGCGATAAACTATTTGTAATGACGTTAACACCTTGATAAATGAAATTAAAATAATGAATTTGTCATGGTAGACTTCTCGAAGCATCACGGTCCATAGAGTCTGGTAAGTTGGCGCAATGGAGGCGTGGAGGAGGATAGGCGACGACGGTGTCAAATACTTTAGAATTGAGTCGAAAAGAATGATGTACGGGTAATGAGAATAGAGGGTAGTATAGGTATGAGTTGTGATGGTTTGTTTTGAAATAGACTCGTTCTCCATCGCGGAGGTAGAATTCGAGGACGAACTCAGAACGAAGGCTGAAGTCAAGGGTAGTATCGACTTGATAGTTGCACCGTCAAAGTAAAGTGCTTTGACGAGATGGAATGTGACATCGAAGATGATGGTTAACTGAAGCGGCAGATTTCTATACTGTATCCAGGACTGCCGTCTGGAGAGAATCCATCTGCATACTACCGAGAATGCGAAAAGGGTGATGAATTGACGATGAGGAGAGTCGAACGGGTTTGGGAGGAGTTCTAAACCGGCGATGAATGACTTTTTAAAATATCGATATGTGAGATACAGCAGAGGGAGAAAGAGAGATACTCGTTTGATATTCGGATGGAGGTTGGAGAGCATTGTGGTGGACATTGCCTCGCCAACGATAACGAAGACCGACGCAGAATAACACTACGATATGTGCTCAGAGACAATGTTGTCTGATGCCACTACGATGATGCAGTTTACAACGGCTCTTCACTGTTATCTTTTTGTATTTCTCTTCGCCGAGTTCCCCAGATAACTACCAGCAATGATGTCATGGAACCGCCAGCTCCATCAGCCAGGACAATACACGTGACTTTCATTCGGTGAGACATAAAATGAATAAAATCATTCCAAATTGATAAACAAGACACTCGTACAAGTGCATTATCCTCCAATTCCAGTGCAAAAAATTCACAGTAATCTTCATGAATTTCACGCGACACCGTCACACTCGTATTAGCAAAATGATTATAAAATTGCCAAAAAAACAAACCATCTATAATATATGTACACTTCAGTTATAAGTTTAAGAAATTGTAAATACCCCAGCGCTATGCCAAAATGCAAAATCTCAATAAAATTATCTCAAAATAATTGTCTAAAATGGCCTTGCCTCTTCATTATACACAAGGCTCCTCAGATTTTGGTTTAATCTTCTCCATTTCAGCTGTCACGATGTCCTTCACCATACTAACCAGCATATTCTTTTGAATTCGAACCATCCTAGTTTGACCCACTTTGGTAATTGCACAAAATTGTGGGGCTATATTCGATAAAAGTTCAATTTCTAAGATGGCATCAGCTGCGAATGATAAACAACGCATAAAGTAAGTTTCAGCTCATGGGGTGAATATGAATCTGTGAAAATTGAAGGGACCACTTTTAAACATTACCTTGAGACAATGGAGTCCTATAAGATGTGACTACTTTCTTGGAAATATCATTCATCGACATGACATTCTTATTCAACGAGTTGTATGCGCTTTTCGAACAAAGATTAAACCATGTAAGATAAGAGTAAAGGGAGAGAAACAAGATTCGTGAAAAACGTACAAGCTCATCGTGTCAATGATAAACGGTAGTCGACTCAACATAAGACGACGATTGAATTGCTCAGACGAAAGTCCATTATTAAGTTCTAATGTTCTCTTTTGTTCTTTCGCTTTGATCTGTTATGTGCAATCGACACGCCAAAGGTTAGAAGCTTTAATTAGCAAGTCGACCCTTCGCACAAGACCCGGAAAACAAGACATTACTCTTTCCAGTAAATCAGAAAACTTTGATGGTTTTTTATATCCCGCTTCTTTCGATGAAACTGTGTGAGACTGTTGTTTGGTGTCATCAGACTTTTGTTTCACATTGTTCTCTTCCTTTTGAGCGGAATCTGAAACTGATGTAGTCGTAATTAATTTTGCTTTAACTGATTCTGGGATATGGCTACTCTGTAGATTCAGAATCTTTTTAACATCAACAACTGGTTTAATAATCTTCGGCAACGGTGATTTGGGAATATCGGGAACAGAGTTTAAATCAAAATCAGGATGCCAAAGATTTGTTGAGGCAGCCGACTTCAACTCGAGGGAATTTTGTTGGAGGAATATCTGAAAAAAAAGGGAACCTGTCAGAGTGTGTAATACAAACAAAGTGAAAACAGGTATGAAGTATATTAGCCTTACTTCATGTTCAGCTTTGACTAATTCAATCAAGCGTCGTCTAAACTCCTTCCTCCGCAGCTCTAGATCTCTCCCTGCAAAAGAAGCATGTCTAAACGCTCGTAAATCCACTTCTAATTCAGCCTCATCCTTTTGACTTGCGGTTCTCTTCTTAGTTGGCGTCAATAGCTGTCGTCCTCCAGATCTTGGCGTAGTCACAGGGGACGGTTTCTGTGCTTTAGTTGGGGTCGATGGTGTGGATAATGGCGTGATTTCCGAACACTTGGATTTATTCCAATCAAAATGAAAATCAATCAGTACCGTTTCGACCTTTTCACCGCCACATATGGCTTTGACTGCATCAAAAATGTATGCTTCCGGAAACACTGTTTTGATCTGGGCCAAGTGTTTGAGTTCAAAAGTTCTATTAATTTTTCGGAATCGTGGTTAATCGACTGAAACGAGAGAGGTATAGCACGTTTAGTGGTCTAACCTATTAGCTGAATTTTCAACTGCCTTTTTAATCTTGTGAAAGTTGCAAGAGTGGTCTCTTCCTTTCATAAACATCAAAACATATTCCAACCCATGAAACAATTGCTCCAAGTGTTTATACGACTCCGGCAGTTTGACTTTGAGTGATGGTTCCAATAGTTGAGCTAAACTAGAAATTGATCGTTTCGAATTTGGAGTTGTCGAAGCCGAACCGGTGGAGAAAGTATGAGCAGCTGATTTTTGAATATGAGGCATGCGATGCGGATCGATGCTCGATACCGCTGCGTCCTCATCGTCATCTGAACGCTTCAGGATAACTTTATCTTTGCTGACCTAATTCAAGAAACGAAAATTGATTAGAAAGAATGATGATAGAATCAGGAAGTGATACAGTATACCTTCGGAATCGATATCGCTTTGGCTGACGAATTCTTTTTCTCGAGCTTCGCATTTACTCGCTCCAACAAGTTCCGATGCTTCATAAAAGCCGGCAAAATTGTAGGAGCTGCTGCTTTTTCTCCAACTACTTTTTTAGATTTAGGTATCTTGATATCCCGCTCTATCGAGTCACGAGTACGGTCAACCGATTTTGCCGATTCCATGGTATAACTTTCTTGAAGCGCTGCAGGCTCTTTCTCAGCCTTGCCTTGTTTGTTCTCGGCAGCAATAATTTGTTTTGATTTTAATCTTGATTTGGTTGGAGAACTCTCAACATCATCTGCTCTTTCGCCAATAGAGACACGTCTGCTCTGCTCTGTTTGCGGAGTGGGTAGATGACTTAGTCGTCGTGACGAGCTCTCTAAATCTGGTTCTGCACCCAATAAATCTGATAAGGAAAATGCAGATGTCTAAATGAAGATACATAAGCAGTGTTAAGTACACCCGGGAACGAATTTGTTGAATCTGGGTAGAAAACGTGAACTCACAACAGGCGGGGCAACCACCTCGTCGTTGTCCAGATTTGATGTTTTTTGTCGTTTCCCGGGTCTTCCGGTAGTCACATTCATAAAAGTCAACTTAGAAATGTCCAAAACATTCTGCTTGCTTTCATTTGTCTGTTGTTACATAGCATACATAAGCTAAAAATTAGTATTCAACTATTGCCAAAACAGACCACGACCTGGCTGACAGATCAAGATTGGTTTGTACCTTAATAGCATTTTTTCCGTTTGACCGTCTGGAGGATTTTGCAGAAGACATAAAAGATTTCATCGTTTTGGAAGACATGCTGTATGACAACTCGTTCTAATTCTGTCTACTGCAAAGCACAAAGCTGGCGAACTGGTCTTGAGAACTGCAGCGACGAATCGCTCTCTGTTGAGACTACAAGCGGACTGACGCTTTAGAGGGAGGAGATTGAGGGCTCTTTACGGAAGACTATGTGCGGAAAAGGCACGGACTCTCGCTTTGGATTTAAACGAAAAAGCGACACAAATGATACGGATGCGAAAAGAATGAAAAAAATGAAGGAACGAGAATTGCCCCTTTACGTGTTGTTCCACCGCTTGACAAAGGTGGCGGCCAAACTGGGATAAACGAGACATATATATATAAAGTTTTGAAATGATTTGGTACTATCAAATTATTTTTTCATAAATCGCTGAAATATGGTTTGAGAATGTGCATATCACAAGGCGATAAGTGATTCTCAATCTCCAGGTTTGAATATTACATTTGCACATTTTAGTCTCTGCTTGACATCTGAAAACATCTCGTCTAACCACGATCCTTTTATTCCATTTGACATTCCTGTATAAGTAGTAAGAATTAGCAGACTTTTCGTGGCCAACTTATGCATCTTAAATCGTTTTGAAAAATACGAAAGCATCACATACCATCTAATAATAAGCTCTTCGTCGTTTTCAACTCTGCTATTGCTACATCGTCCCAATTCCTTGATATAACCGTCCTCCACTCTCCTGATTTTTTCAATTTGTTGGCTACTGTCGCGTTTAATCCACTGGGAATAGGTGAATGTCCGGTGTACAATTCATGGAGAATGAGGGCCGCCGCATAATGATCCATTTCTGGCGAGACTATCGTGGTGGATACCGTATCGGGCAGAGTGTATTCGGGTGTAAACGTAGCGTCCCTTAAAGACTCGCCAACTTTACAGGCAGAACTGAGATTTGTCAATTCAAAGAAAAAGCGGCCAGATCGACATGGAAGGCTGAAATTGGGGTTTTCCGAAATTCCTTCAGACGAAATTCAAATGCGATTGAGATTTCATTCAGCCGTTAGTGAGCCATCAGACTCGGATAGGAATCCAAAATTGACTACAAACGGGGAAGCATTTCCTTAATCGCTTTCGGAGTTAATTCTCTAAAGCGCTGTAAATTCAAACGACACACCACGCTATCCGGGGTTATATTGCAATGAACATAGTTTCCACTTTTTAACCGCTGCAATATGAATAGGATATTGTATGCGAGACAATCCTGGATAACTGACATTAACTCGAAAGGAAAACTCCACCAGGACAGCCAAGACACAAACTTACTTTTAGCGTCAAGGGAAAAGGCTCTAATTTATCGGCCTTTAGTACATGACGTAAATCGCTTGGTTTCCACTCGTACACAAGAGCTATTCATAAAGCAATATTGACACATGAACGATTCAATTTGACAATGAGCCCGAAAATTACCCAAGTGTGATCCCACCATTGGTTGCAACCCTTGCAGAGCCATTTTCTTCGTATCATCTTCTGTCACTTCATAAATTAATTCAAGCGGAATGTAAAACCTTTCTCCTGAAAATGCGCTGTTCAAGTAACAAAGGGTCGAGGTCATCATACGTCAACGAGTTCAAAATTTGAAATACGATTCGTACAGATTAAACTGACATTCGCGCCTTATATCATTTATAGTCGGATTAAACTTGAATATATGGGAAAGATCATCGTTATTGTAAACGGCTTTGAATATTGTATGCGATGAGTTGAGTGGTGCGAAATATTCCCCTGTTTGCTCCGCCGCGGATGAGGTGAGATAATAGTAAAGTTGCCAATCCAACATGAAAAAGACATACAGTGGCTCGGATTAATGTTATCAAAATAGGCCCACGCTTCTCCCAATTCATCTTTCAGTGCTGTAACAACGGGAAAGGCCGATTAGGGCTCTGAGTCTCGAAAGTGAGGTCTTCGAATAAACCAGACCTAGATAATCGGACAATGTCGCCGGCCCAGGTGGGTCCTTAGCTGTGACCATATCTGTGCCTAGACCCACGAAAAAGTTTATTATTAGTACACATTTTTTGCAACGGATTTACGAAGATTGAAATGGTGCAAAGTACTAGTACTTGTAGCGCTTTCATTGATCGACTGGGTGGCGTCCATTTGAGTTATAAAACAAAAACGTCTGAAATATTCTCAACTAAATCTAGTGCGCCGGAAAAATCTGCGATGTTATATAGCCTGGATTTCTGCTCTTTAGTTGTTAAATATTACCTAAGTAGTGAAAGGCCGGCCTGTTCTGACCGCGCCAGTTGCTCGACCCCGTCGATCCATATTCTAATTCAAACAAAATAACATCCACGAACAAGAAGAATCGAGTGCAGCTCGATTCAACATCTGATCATTCATGGTCCACGATTTTTATGCCAGGAAAATTCTATTGGATTCAGAAGTTTCTACTAAAATAAAATTAAAGGCGATCTGGGATGAATAGGGATATAACATCTATCTAAACATAATCTCTAACTCTAAATGAAATTATAAAGTCATGATACTTTCTTCCCGCATCCACTTCCGCCGCAGCCACTCGCGTACATATCCCAAAACGCCTATTTTCTCGATTGTCAAATCGACCACTACATTCAAAGCCATTAGCACAGCGAGAATGGTCCTGAAACTTCTTGGTAAAACATTATGGCCCAAGGGAGAGTTATAATCGGGTATATTCCAATTTGGGCGTGGGTAACCCAAATGTTCCAACACATCAGGAGATCCGCAGTTAATTCGAAACCAGCAGGTCAATGGAGATGGATCAGATAGAACCCAAATGAAGGGAATCACGAGAAGAATAAAATAAACTACGGTGTACATGTAATTTCGGTAAAAAGCACGGCGATACTTGTGCCCAAAGTTAAAGGTGGCCCCTGTAGTATGATTAAAAGAAATAGAGTTAAATATCGACAAAACGACGAATAACTTGAAGCAAGTAACAAACCTGCGTTCACCAATTGTATGACAGCAAGCGGTCCGATGACAGCACTCTCGTAATTGTCGCCGAGTAACCACCATCGCGACAGGTCAATAGCATTTCCATCAAACTCATTGCACAAGAACCACCCTTGCTTGAAGAGCAATATTACAGCAGCCAGTAGAAATAAAAAATTAATGAAGGCTTGAATTACTACTGAAAAGACAGTTTGAGGACCAAGTAATCGAGAAGTTGGTCGGATCGGGTACAGTTTAGATTTAGGAACTGCGAATGTGAGAAGATAGGACGTTGATATGACCGTGATACCATCCATGTAGATCCTAAAGAGAAGTCAGTGAATTGTTAACAAAGTGATCGAAGAGGAACCCGCGATAGCAAGGTTTAAATCTTACCAAACCCATTGCGGCAATACAATTGAAAAATAATAAGTAATAAATGCTTGGGACGAAATGGTTAAGCCGTACATGACCAAGAACTACATAGGGAAGCCGATCAAAAATCATGTCTCACCAATTCAAATTAATAGTGGTGAACTTACTTTATAACAGGCAAACGACGTTGCTAAGGCCGCCCGACCTTCACAAACAAGATCGACGCAAGAGTGGACGCTCCTGGTATGACATCGTCAGCTTTAACTGTTCAGTTGAAATCTTCGCGTAGTCCATCGACTACAACAAAAAAAAATAAACGACATACAATGTCTTAGAACTAAAAGGTGCCGCAATACTGGCCTCAGCTTCCGACAACGCTATCCCTGCATGCGCAACTCGTAGTGCTCCTACATCATTCCCGCCGTCACCGCACATTCCAGTAATGCCTTTGGCTTTATGCAACTCTAGACATTCTACTTTATCGCTCGGCGACATGCGAGAAAAAACGCGAATATCTGTATTATTTCAAATCAGTATTTGTCCATAAATCAGAGTAGAGGAAGGAAAACAATGAGGCAGCGGGGAGGTTGCAAAACCAGAAAATTACGAACCTGACAAAATATCGGATATCTCTCCCGTTTCAATCAATCTGTTAAACGCTTTACCGGTAACGGCCAACTCCACCGGCATTAGAGTTTTCCATTTTAACATATCCAATATCGTCTCAAAAGTTACAACCTCTTCAGTGTCAAAATTGCGCCACACCACTCTATCTCTCCTTTTCTTCAAAGAGGCATCTCCATTGGGTGCGCCGTTGACTTTTAAATCTTCTTCAACCGATTCTAAATCACCTAACATCACTGGTACCACACCAGAGGACAGCGAAGAGTTTACAGCGTCAGGTAACTTGCAAGATTTAGATGCAGTTCGAAGTGGTATCACCGACGAAGTAGGTTCAAGTCGCGAAATCATTCCGCATTGTCGAGCAATGTAAATCCCTGTGTATGCGTTGTCACCTGTAATCATCACTGTTCGGATCGATCCCTTCTTCAGCTCGTTAATTGCCGCAGTAGTATCATGTTTCAAGTTGTTCCTGGTTAGAAACAATACCCATAGTTAGTCACTATTTGAGGATTCAACATGTGAAAAGTGGTACCTAAACACGATCAGCCCAGCAATCCTTATTCCATGCTCTATTTCATCTCGGGACCAATTATTCAGCATTTCCATCAATTCCTTTCTGGTCCCGTGAACACGCTTACATCCAATGGCCAAAACATAACCTCCCTCCTTTGCTAATCTCGCTGTCGTAGCGTCGTAATTTGTTGGGAGAAACTTTGAAAAGTCTTGATCCGAGACGGTAAGCTTCTTTATTCTTTCAAAAGAGCCTTTGACATAAACATCGAAATAATCCTGCTCATTATTATCGTTGGCGGTGGGTTGGGAGTGGGACTCGTTGTAGTGCTTAACAATAACTGCCATGCATTGCCGAGCGTGCAGAAATTCAAATCGCTTCAATACCAAAATCCTATCTCCGCTGGAATTGTTTACCACTTCATCAAACTTCTGATTATTGTCGGCGCTGCTCGAGTTGTCGTCGGAGTCAAACGGATTTGTTGCAGACCCATGCAAAATTTCGTTACCTGTCCATTTAAACATTTCAACGTCTACAGGATTACCGACATATCCATCTTTGCCGTCAACAACAACCTTTGAGACTTCATGGCATGACGCAATGCCCAGTTGTAAGGTTTCGTCCTCAATACCAGTGAAAGTTTCTATTACATCGGTAAAGGCGTATTCGAGAGATGAATTAGAATAAATATTGTCGGTTGAAGTTTCACTATAGTCGACCTTTGTCGTTGGACTTGTCCCAGGTTGATGCACAAAATCGGCAGTAGAGTTCGCTTGCTTGATCGGTGAGCGAGGAGATGACGAAAGCGAGTGATCGCTTATAAGTTGCTGTGACGGTTTCAGGACTCCGTACATTTCGAGATTTTCCTTCGTCAGCGTCCCTAAAGTCAGCGTTAGCGGTCGAATGTCGGGCAACTCGAATTCTGCGTGTCAATGAGTATACTCACCTGTCTTATCGAAGCAGAATATCTTGATTTTTCCCGAAACCGTTATCCGTTGTAGATCAACACAAAATATATCATGCACCTTTGATAGTCTCGTTGATGCCACTACGATCCAACAAAAGTGAGCTACGGAATACCCAACTGAAGATTATTTCAATATGATACGCACCACTCTGACCTGCGATTAACACTGCCGGTAAAATCGGATTTAGCACTTCACTGATGGTGAATAATGCATAGAACCATCCCGTGGTAACGCTGCCATGGCCCATTTCTAGAATTACCACAGTGAAGGCAAATATTCCATACAAAACTAGAATACAATAAACTATCTTTAACTGCGTTTGAAAGATAAATTTCAACGGCAAAGGATGTAGAATAGACTTCACAAGACTACCACGGGTTGTGGAGGTACCTGTCGACAGAGTGAGTAAAATAGCGGCATGCTCAACAGAAGGCGGATAGGGAACGGTAGAATTAGTATGGGTTGACCGGGCTTGGAGGAGTTCTGTACCGGCATGTACGATATTCTGTTTGCAGTAATCGTGTATCGTATCGATCGCTTTAAGATATTGATATTTGGACTCGTCAATGGGAAGCTTACGAATGGGCATACTCTCTCCCGTCAGTCCGGCCTCGTTAATCACCATTTCTCCACGGAGCAATATAGCGTCTACGGGAATTTTTGTGGTGTTAGAGTCAGGTATGGCAATAATATCTCCCGGAACTAGATAATCCGGATGAACCGTAACCCAACAAGATGATCTATAAGCCATAACTTCGGAAAGATCAGAATGCATTGCAAGGTCGCGCAAACGACGCTGCGATTTTTGGATAGTGTAAATTTTCACGCCAGTCGATAAGATGATGACGAGAGATAAAAGCGTTCTAATTGAGTTCACATCAATTATATGGATTCTCCGGAAAAGTGAAATGAGTAAAGAAATCATACCCCATCTGCCAATAAGCAAAATACACCCAAACTAAAAGACAACTGCCCTGGTATATATATAGCCACCCCGAACACTCTCGCACGACCGCCTCCCAGACAGAATCAATCGTCACTTCAATTCTATTTGGTCCAACAGTTTCGACCCGTGTTATCGCTTCCTTTGAGCTCAGTCCGGTTTGTAAATAACGAAGGAAGGTCGAATCTGGTGGGATTATATCCGGGCGATGAACGCCGAAAGATTTATGACTTGAATCATAAACGTAACGAGTAGACGAATAGGAGAAGAAAGGGACTTTGAGTGACGAAGTCCTTTTAATCGGTAGCAATGTGATGCGAGTGGAGAACCTACAACCCCCGAGGATGTATTAAGTTTCGAACCATAAACAGAGTATACGACAGCGAGAAAGCCTTTGATGACTCATAATTACCTAAAGTATCGGTCCAGGATTCTTTCGACATGTGCGACTGCTTTCAGCAATCTACTGTCACTGGATCCAATAGTATCTATAGCAATGACTTCTTCCACACAGACATGTTCTGCATTGATAGGATCTGGGCAAGCCAGCCAGCACCACTTTCGTATTCTTTCATCTCTCAGCAACTTCAACATCACTACCCAGATAACTGCCACATGCCATATAAGCACAAAGGTGAATGCCATGAGATCATCTGAATAGAAGAATCTGGTCGATCCAGGAGCGGATGCAACCGGAAGAAATGAATAGTAATCCAGTATGACGACAATCAACAAGCTGTATAAGTAGGCACCGATGATTGGAAATGTTGCGTATAACAAATTGCCGATATGGTGGGACCTGTGATAAGAAAAAGTCAAACCAGAGCAGTCCTTCCGGACAAAGGGCACCTTGGTCGATTTTCGGTCCTCCCAGGACTGTTGACTCTTTCGCTGAGAAATTTCTGCAACTTTTTTTATGCTTATCCAGGAAATTAAAAGAACTGCCTCTGCTGCAAATATCAAGAAAAATATGACCCAAAATGGTTCTTCCTGAATTTTATGCGGTTTTGGGTTGGCTATCGGCGATTAATTTAAACATCGAATTTACAGCTCCTGGTAGGTCTTTCAGTTTCAGTGACCGATCGACTTAGATGACTACTTGGCGATGCGGATTTTTTGATAACATATGCTTACTTCTTACTCTACAGAATGTTTTGTGGGTGACTTCATTTCTTACGGCCAAAAGTTACGAGTGACGTTACTGCTACCAATATTCCTCATTGTGATCACTGTGTTATTGTCAAGCTTGATACGGGCTATTGGCTGGATTCGATTTAAGCTGCGGAGGTCTAACAATAGTCCCCCGAGAAGCGACCAATCCAAGAATGATATTTTTCAATCTGTCAATGCCATTTTACTCTTCCTCTATACTACTGTAGCTACTAGCTCTCTAGGGTGAGTTGATTGTGATTTCTAAGAACCTGTCCTTACCAGAATACCATTCACTCACCTGCCCTTCTGTTTTAGGCACTTTGATTGTCAGTTAGATGTTGATGGCAATTACTACTTAAATCGTGATGCAAGTCTCAAATGCTATGATAGTGCGTGGAATGCTGATTTGCCTTTTGTTATACTGGCTGTCTGGTTTGTCACATTATCTATCCGTCCGTCGTATTTACGATCACCTAATACGAGTGTTGTTGTCAGTATCTATGTCGTGGGCATCCCACTTTATTTTAGTGTCATGTTCTATTTCATGTATCAAAAGCGTCGCGATAGCAAATTCTGGAATGATGCTCGCCTCTTTGCATCCCGAATCATGATATTCGATAAGTTTTATCATCCTGATAGACAATTTTTTGTGCTCTTCAATCTATTGCAGAAATTAGCATTAGTTGTAGCGGGAGTATTTTTCACTGCGTACGCTGTCAATTCCTTTCCTCGTAGTTTTTTGTTCCAGGGATGAACTAAACTTATTTCTCCCTTAATACTCAAAGGCAAAGAGGAATTCAAACAGTCTTAACGTCACTCTTTTTGAATGCGACTTTATTCTTATCCGTTGTCTACAAACCATATTCAGTTCGAATCCTCAACCTCGCAGAACAACTGTCATACGCTGCTTCAATCGCGGTTTTGGGCTTAGGACTCCCATTCTTAACTGACAGTATTGATAATATCGTCAGAGCATTTTTGACTTTTACGATTTTAAGTCTTATTTTTGGGTTTATCATCTTCATTATTGTTTCGTGTTTGGTAGAAGCGAAAATCCGGGCGTCATCTCTGCGAATTAAGAAAAAAGCCGATGCCCCTGCAGTTGCCAGTAGGCAATCCTTACTTGTAGACGAATCTAAGTTGAAAGTGTAGGCAGCTATACTGAGAAACTGATCGCCGATTGGAGCGAATACGGTCGGAACACAAGGTTTTACTTGAATTATTTGTGGACAACCCCAAGCAATGACGGCGATGCCACTGAGACGGCGTTAAATTGCCAATATGTGTTAAAAATATTATTGTATATCGACATCAAATCAAACTTCCCTAGAAATAAAAGAAAATACCCAGACAATCCTGTAAGGTAGAGTTGCATGATACTTCTAACAGAACTCTAGTTTTGAAGAATGTTTCATTTCAAGATGGTTTAATCTGTATTTTAATGGATGTAATCCACAGATAAGTAATTATCTATTCTGGCTGGATATTTCAGCTACTAAGCACTATATCATCCATATAATTATACTCTATGCACCATATAATAACGTGACATGGAATATAGCATATTTCCGACCAACTGTGCCCTGCCATTTTCAAGTATTGGTTAACAGTATTGACGCCCGAAAAGGCTAGATGTCATGATATAGTACAGTTAGCTCCTGAAGATACAGTTTAAATAAACGTGTGTAAACTCTGCAACTCATGGAGAATGCGCTGACTATGAGTTGCAAGGCCTGCGAATCCAGAATTCTGCGACCTCAAGTGCCGCGACACTTCCAGGCCCAAGGAATGAAACTAAACATAAAACGAGCGACCGAAATTATTGACGTGTCGCTTCGGACATTCTTATCTGTGAACATTTGTGAGCATTTCGAAATTCAATACTAGGAGAACCATCCAACAACTAGTAACTTCCAAAATTGCATTTGCTATCTCGAAATAGTTCTTGGTGAAGCTGCAATCCAACTGCCCTCTTTTGAAGTGTAATTAGCACCTAATTTTCAGCAGGTATCGGCAACGCGACTTTTCGACACACAGCGACATAAAAGCAATGCCGCATAAGATTGTACTATATAGGGTAGCACTTGGTTTTATATTGTCGCTGTTTTCCTGCTTCACCATAGGAATGCACCCAACTCCAGGACTGCCTACTCCTTGGTACCTGAATACAACCTCCTCTGTGAATTTGCCGGCGGGTTCTACTATCATCGACACCAGCCGTTTGAATTATTCCGATTATTTTGCAATAACTGGTATCAATGGTTCAAACAGCGTTGGTTTCTATCGGTACAAGCTCGGAAATAATGAATGGGTTGGCGTTTCAACCACCCTAAGTGCCGTTGGTTGGGCTTATGATAAGCAAAGGTTCATCCCAGTTTGTTTATAACCCAGCTACATAAAAGCTCATTGGTTTTTTTAGAAACTGGTCAAATGCAATAGTGGTCGTGAACCCATGGACGACAACTCCGTACATCATCTATGTCTATTCAAATAACCTGGTTTTCCAACAGTATCCATTACCAGATACTGTTTTCGGCGGCTCTTCAAATACTGCAGTCGGAACTGCTCATATTGTGAACCTACCTAGAGTAGTCCCTAATCCGTACGTTTCAATACATTTTTACTTAAACATATTACTTGTATTGGATCCTTAGACTGACGCTTCGCTTTTCAAGGCATCTCGTTTTACATTGGGCCGACAACTCCACTTTGGTTCTTGGAATTCACCCATACACCGCGCCTAAAGCAGGAATTCAAGCATACTTTATCATCGGTCGATTCCAGGTAAACGCAACGGGCATTGTGCAGGAGACAATACATAATAGAAATCAGCTGGTTTATTCGATAGAATTTGAATGCAGCTTGTGCTCCGCTGATAATGCTCGACTCACTTTTTCCAATGGAACCATGAGGTATCTGATGAGAAGCGGTACCATTTATTCATGGAACTCTACATTGTCGCCTATCATGACGGGTATGCGGAACCCCGAACTGTCGCACAAATGTTATAATTACCAGTATAACATCACGTCGCTTCTTTTCCGCATTCCGCCAAGCCAAGGACCTGAATCAACCACCATGCAAAAAATCATTGACTCTTCCTCTTTCAAAGGTAGTCTCCTCGTCATAATCTACTAAGAGGCGTCCGTTCCTCAAACTGATAATTGACTTTGAAAACTTTATCATAGACTTCGACTATAACATGGGTCCAGATGGTTCATCCTCGTTTTCTCCGTACCAATTAGATACTTATTGCCATGATGACCTCACCTACACTGCAAGCATAACAACGTCAAGTTTGATGCAGCAGCAAGTTGAATGGAAGGGTACAATGAATTCACACGCAAAAGGGAAAGCGGAAACTATTATTTATGCTATAAACGCAATTGGTGATTTCTTTGAATCCCAGGTCCTGGTCGTTTCGACACCGGGCAATGACAATATTTCTCAAATCTACGTTGATGACAGTCAATTTCATCTCATTGGCTATACCGAAGGAAACATAGCTGATCCCACGGTTACCTTGTTCAGTGACAAACTGATTTTTGCTGGCTTTACTCGGTTCGATATAGCCTCAATCAAAAGCCCAGAGGCGGTGGATAACCCGTATCCATTTGAAATATTACCTGGGAGAGATTTTGCAATAACCTTCTCATCATTACCTGAAAACAGAACCGCCTTGTCTGTCCCGGTCGTAACGTTGAATTTAGCACTTTTGTATAACGTTCGTTGGGTTGGGGATGAACTCTATGCATTGGCTCCCTCTGTTCTTGGCTTAAGTAAGGCATTTCGTCAAAACTGAATTCCATTATCATTATACTGATCCTCTGATTCTAAAGATTGGAATTTGGGCGTCGAGTTTCGTTCATATCCGCACATTCCAAGATGTTTCAAGAAGGTTTCACCAAAGCGGCCTTCAGTCTTAGATATGATCCCTTCAATAACCGATATAGGTTGGTCCGCTTCATGCAAAAAAACAGATTACACAATTTCTTAACTTTAATGCCTGCATTGTTTTCAGCTCCTTTCACTATGGTCCGTTTTACAGTACTGTATATGGGGATGGCAGAAGTAAACGCGACGACTATTCTCATTGGCAACCAAAAATGTGAAATCCAAAAAGATGGATTTGTACCAAACTATTTCGATATAACCACACTCATCTGTTCAGTACCTTTTGAGAGCATTGGAACAAAATTCGTCAACTTCACGTCTTCAAATCAATTAATCACCGATAACTTCACATTAACGTACAGACAGATGCCCCAAAATATTTCGATAACAATAGATGAAGGCCAAGAGACTCCAATATTATTGAACTGTTCCGCATACGCCACCATTTTCAACGATATCGAGTATCGCGTTCTGGAAACACCCATAAGTAGCTATGGTCGTCTATATTTTGAAAATAAAACAGACTTTCCTAGTGGGAGTAATATAGACGTTGGGGATACCCTTGGAAGGTTGCGATTTCGGTCTACGAGTCACGGCAGAGTGAATTTTCAATATTACTGTCCAGGTGCTAATCATTTTGACTTTTTGCAAAAATCTCCTAATCTAAATCTGATATCACGTTTTTTCTTTGATTATCTATAGAGCGCAACCTGACGTTTACACCGCTTTTAGGCAGTGTTGTAATTAATATTCGACCAGTGGTACGATGTCAAAATACTGTAATTACAACTGGGGCATTTTCACTGGACGACAGAAGCACTAAGATATCCAAGTAAGGCGTCTCTAAGTTCTCCTTCCACTGCTATTAATCACCAATTTCGTTCTTTCGAACATTTAGCTTGACTTTCACGTTCATTTCGGTTCCGACATGGGGGAATCTTGGCAGTGTTATGGGTGGTGAGATTTACGAGCAGGGCAGCTCAACAGCGGAAACGAACATCCGCTTGTACGGCCGCTTGAATATTAATCAGTAAGTTCATCATCTATTCGTAACAACACGCTAATTACATAATTCACATTAAATATCCATGAATACAGATCTCATGTGGGTAGCTTCGCTTATGTTGCGACCAATAAGTACCGAATGACTTCAGATCGGTGTGAAGTCGGATTCGTTATCAGCTGCCGTCCCCTATTCATGAATGTTTTCAACTATAGTTCAAGTGAATTTTGTACTACATGTCCTATGGGTGCTACCTGCAGGTAATCATATAACATGGGAGAATACGAAAGGAAGTTAAGGTGATGCGCTAAACACTTATTCTCTTTTTTATTGAAAGCATAAATGGTGAACACCTTCCATTTGCCGCAAAAGGGTTCTGGACCAGAACGGGAGAATACAGTCCAAACGCCATATATTTACCATGCCTACCTGTATGTACATATATCCATAAGGATTTCTCTTTCTTCCAACTCATGCGATAGATCTAGGTGAGCGCTTGTCCAGGTCTGCCATCAGGTGAATGCTCGGCCGGATTTCGAGGATTTCGATGTGCAACGTGTGCCCCAAAGTACTACAAATTTGGTGACGATTGTCTACCCTGCCAAACAGGGCATGAAGTAAACACTATACTTGCTTTTGTGGTGTTAATTGGTGGCGGTGCTCTCGCGTACGGGCTGTCGAAATTAGTGAAGGCTGGTCCAACGTACTGTATAACTCTACTGTTATTAGCAGAGTTCGAGATTGCTTTACCGACCCAATATTTAATACATTTAGATTCGGACTGGTCAGTATCTTGATTTCATTTCTGCAAACAATTGTGATATTGCGAGGATTTCAATTAAACTGGCCCCCTGAATTCTATGAGGTTTTGGGTTGGCTATCGGCCATCAATTTCAACATTGAATTTACAGCTCCAGGTAGGTGTTTGTAATAATCTGCTTATTGCCTTTTAATGAGGAAGCTCATGGTAAACAATGTTTTAGAATGTTTCGTGGGAGACTTCATATCTTACAGCCAGAAACTCCAAGTGACATTATTCCTGCCCATATTCTTCATTGCAATTGCTTTTTTGGTGTCCGAATTAACTGTCGCGGTTCAATGGATTCGATATAAGTTGCTAAGGGCTAAAAAAAAAATTTCTACGCATGATCATAAGAAAGGCGAGATCTTCAAATCCATTAATGCTATCCTCGTCTTCCTCTATACAAGTGTTGCTACAAGCGCTTTAGGGTGAGGTGTCATTTAACATTCTTGGCAACGATTTGCTAAATATTCACCGCCTTTTTTCTCCAGCCATTTCGACTGCCTTCTAGATATTGATGGAAATTACTACCTGGATCGAGATGCTAGCCTCAAATGTTATGACGACGCATGGAATGCCGACTTGCCTTTTGTCGTCTCTGCAATATGGTTTGTGACGTACCCATTTGCTGCTACACATCATCTGTCTATGATACAAATATTCTATTCCAGTATTTACGTCGTAGGGATCCCCATTTATTTCAGTTTAATGTTCAACTTCATGTATCAAAAACGCAGGAATAGTCGAATTTGGAGCAATGCAAGGATTATCGCGTTCCGGATAATGAAGTTTGACGAGTTTTACCATCCTGGTCGACAATATTTCGTTCTCATCAACTTGTTGCAAAAGCTAGCTCTGGTCGCGGCAGGAGTTTATTTCACGGAGTATGCTGTTAATTCAGCTTTTTTTGACAATTTGTATTCAGGCAACTCATCTAACTTAATTTTTTATTCGCTCATAAAAGCCAAAGAGGAATTCAAACTGTTTTGACGTCACTATGCTTAAACGCCACGTTAGTCTTGTCTATTGTCTACAAACCATATTCACTCGGAATACTCAACACCGCAGAACAGCTATCCTTCGCCGCTTCAATTGCAGTGTTAGGCTTTGGACTTCCGTTCTTAACAGACAGCATCGGCAGCTCAGTAAAGTCATTCCTGACGTTCACAATTCTGAGTGTGATATTTGGATTCATACTTTTCATAGTCGTGGCGTGCTTAATAGAAGCAAAAGCCAGGGCATCATCTTCAAGAATAGCCTCACTTTTCAGGAAGAAAGCTGATGCTCCTGAGACCCCTTACAAGCAATCTTTGCTCGTGGAGGAATCAAGATTGAGAGTTTAGACTTGAAGATATATTTAATAGAAAACCTAAAATAGCCGAATTCTAATTAGTTATTTTCAACTTAGCAATTATATAATGTTTACTGTATTTCGTTTAATTTTCCTGTGACTGGTATATCCAGAGTTCGCGTCTTTTTATCAAGATAATGGATCGGGGTATTTATTTGCCACACGGTACAGGCATATCCTACACAGGATAGCAGTGGCAAACGGCGCGCTTGATACAACGCGAAACAGCCTCTATATATGTACTAAATCTCTACAAAAAATCCCGTTGGCACAAGACTCCTAAACTACATATGCTAATAGTTACTTATCAGTGAAGTACATCGCGCTTGGTTGTGGGAAAACTTGCGATACAGAAGGAAAGTAGTCCAAATTCCGAAACCATTGACGTGTCCTCCACTTCGGACATTCTTAATTATGAATAATCGTGCACAGTTCAAAGTCCGTTCATATGGGAGAAAACTATTCAAGCATAAGCATCGTCAACAATTGCATTTGTTACGTTTGAGTAATACCTTGCCCAAGCTTTAGCCTAACTATTCTTTTATGCTGTTTCGCTACAGCTGTGCAAATTCAGCACCTAATTTTGGACAGTCGTTGGCAACGCGATATTTCGACTCAAGATATGAAAGTAACCTCAATTAAGATTGCATCAGATGTAGCAACAGTCGAATTTTTCGTTGTGCTGCTAATTTGCTTTACGATAGGAATGCATCCAACACCCGAACTGCCCACTCCTTGGTATCTTAATACTACGGCGTCGGTAAATTTATTGGCAGGTTCCACCATCATTGATACATGTGCTTTGAACAACTCAGACTACTACGCTATAACAGGCGTCAATGGCTCAAGCAGTGTTGGGCTCTATCGCTATAAAGTGGGGACAAATGGGTGGGGGGGAATTAATACCACTCTTGGCGCAATCGGGTGGGCTTATGACAACGAGAGGTTTAAACAATTCTGATAAAGAATATTATGATGTAAATTCAATTATTTCTTTAGGAGATGGTCGACGGCATCGCTGACAGTGAACCCATGGACGACAATTCCGTATATCGCTTACGTCTATTCAAATTATCTGGTCTTCCAACAATACGCACAACCAGATATTATTTTCAACGACTCTTCAAATGCGGCAATTTCAGCTACGTACACTGTCGATTTGCCCCGAGTTGTCCCTAATCCGTAAGTCAGCAGCAGCGCATTCTTTGTGCATGTGATAAAAATGTAGCTGCCCGTTCTGACGCGTTACATCACTTACTTTAGTCATATCGTTCTGCACTGGGCGGACAGCTCTACTTTAGCCCTTGGTATCCACCCATACACGGCACCCGCTGCAGGCATTCAAGCAAATTTTATTATTGGCCGTTTTCAGGTCAACACAAGTAGTGTACTACAACAGGCAATTCATGGTTCAAATGAGTTGGTTTACTCCATCGAATTTGAATGCAGCGCATGCTCCGCCGATATCGCCCGGCTTAGTTTCTCTAATGGCACTATGCGGTATTTGATGAGAACCGTAGACACATATTCATGGAGCTCACTGTTGTCACCGATATTTCCGGCTTACGCCTCCCCGGAATTATCACACAAATGTTATGACTACCCGCGCAACACAACATTCCTCTTTTTCCGTGCGCCACCAACCGGTGGAAATGAACAAGCCAACTTTCAGAAGATCTTTGATTCTGGCTCTGTAAAAGGTATGTATAATGCTATTCTAAACTATTTTGTCTGAAAACTAACCCTTCAACACCATGGAACAGATTACGATTATGTTATTGGTCCAGATATGCCATCCTCTGGTTCCCCTTATCTGATGGATGTCCACTGCAGTTCCGGCATTGCATATACAGCGAGCGTGACAACATCTACCATAATAGAGCAAGCGTGGAATGGCTTGATGAATTCATACGCAAGAGGAAAAGCAGAAATCATAATATACGCTTTATCCGCAGTTGGCGGTTTCGGTGAGTTCCAGGTGATGATTCTATCGACTCCTGGTAATGATCACCCTTCACGAATCTACGCTGATAACAGCCAGGTTCATATTATCGGCTTCACTGAAGGTGATATCGCCGACCCAAGCGTCAGCTTATTGAGCGACAAGCTTTTTTTCGCTGGATTTTCTGCTTTTGACATTGTGTCAGTTCTAAGTCCGGACGCAGTAGATAATGTGTATCCTTTTGAAATCTTGCCTGATCGCGACCTTGCAATCCGTTTTTCATCTCTACCGACGAATCAAACTGCTACGCATGTTCCAACAGTAACATTGCAACAAGTGCCTTTGCAGAACGTTCGATGGATTGGGGAAGAGCTGTTTGCTTTGTCCCCATCTGTTGTGAGTCGAAGTAGGTTAAGCTTCTGATTTGCAGTTTTAGTGATACTGACTATCTGTCCTAGATGGCATATTGGTTGTAGAGTTCAAACAATTGCGATATAGCCAAAAATTCACTAAACAAGTTTCATCTAAGCGACCTGCAATTATCGGCATGACTCCTAACGTGACCGATATAGGTTAGTTGCTTGCCAGCCATTGGCACTCATTCAGTGATAAGATGACTGAGTCGTATTAAATTTGCTTAGCACCTTTCACTACGGTTCAATTCACCGTTTTGTACCTGGGATGGGCTGAAGTCAACGACACAACTATACTTATTGGAACAAAAAAGTGCGAAATACAAAAGGAGGGTATCGTCGCCAATTTCACAGAAGCGAGTATTTTCAACTGTTCGGTGCCATTTGAAAGCATTGGAACAAAGGCGGTTGAAATTAAATCGGCTGATCGAACACTCTCGAGCAATTTAACTTTAACATACAGAATCATGCCCCAGAATGTTTCGATTACAATAGAGGAAGGTCAAGAGACGCTTATTTTATTGAATTGCTCAGCCTATGCTACTGTTTTCAACACTTTTCAGTATCGGGTACTGGAAACACCTCCAGCTCTATATGGCCGTTTGTTTTATGAAAACAAAACCGATTTCCCCAACGGAAGCCACATCGAGGTCGCGGATAACCTTGGGCGGATGCGATTCGGTTCCAAAACTCATGGCAAAGTGAATTTCTCTTATTATTGTCCTGGTGCGTATCTGCATATTTAAGACAAATCAAGCAATCTGATTAACAGTTCGGCAAACGATATTGATAAAATGCCTTATTTGTGTTAGAGAGCAGTCCAAGAATCGCACCACGATTAGGCACTGTTGTAATTAATATACGACCAGTAATACAGTGCAAAACGACACTAATAACGACCGGCAGTTTTTCGCTTGATGACAGAAGCACGACTCTAAAGAAGTGAGCTCATCGTACTGTTATCTCATCATTATACTGACGTTAACTTTTATTCGTTATTATCAATCAGTCTGATCTTTACTTTCCTTTCTGTTCCTTCCTGGGGCAAGCTCGAAAGTATCAACGGTGGCGAGGTCTTCGAGCAAGGCAGCACAACCAACGAAACAGCAATTCGCTTGAATGGGCGTTTAGCTGTTAACCAGTGAGTCTTCCTCAATTAGTGGTGATCTAAAGCTTGGAGATTGTACTGATTGCCAAACTTGATGCAGACCCCTAATTGGTACCTTTTCCTACTTTGCGACCAATGAGTACGGCATTAGTTCCGATCGTTGTGATGTTGGTTTCGTTATCAGCTGCCGCCCCTTGTTCTTGAATGTGTTCAACGTCAACACCAGTGATTTTTGTAGCTTATGTCCAGTGGGTGCAACTTGCAGGTATTTACAGCCTCTTGGGTTTAAGATCGACTGGACGTAATCCAACCGGAACCTTTTTTTTGCCTGTTTGACATAGTATAAATGGCGATCACCTCCCATATGCAGCAAAAGGGTATTGGACTAGAGCAGGAGATTATAACCCAAACGCCGTCTACTTGCCTTGTATACCTGTATGATATTAACCTTCCTCTCAAATTCCTTCTTTAATCAGATACTAACGTGATACGGTTAGGCAACTGCTTGCCCCGGACTGTCTACCGGGGAATGCTCTCCTGGATTCCATGGATTCCGATGTGGAGAATGTGCGGCCAGATATTACAAATTTGGGGGCGATTGTTTACCTTGTAAAACTGGTCACGAAGTAAATACGATCCTTGCAATCGTGATACTATTGGGTGGAGGCGGCCTGGCTTATGGCTTGTCGAAATTGGTGAAAGCAGGGCCAACGTACAGTACAACTTTCAATTGTAAGAAGTGTTAACATTACTTTCTCACTATAAACTATTTTTAGATTCGGCCTTGTTAGTGTGTTGATTTCATTTTTGCAGACTATAGTCATTTTGCGCGGATTTCAATTGAACTGGCCTCCAGAATTTTATGCAGTTTTGGGTTGGTTATCGGCGATCAACTTTAACATCGAATTCACAGCCCCGGGTAAGAGCCGCAATACTGGGTTGATATGACGGGTCGGAATGAATCAATTTGTTAACTTTCCCCATACTATACAGAATGCTTCTTGGGCGACTTCATATCATATAGCCAGAAACTTCGCGCAACCCTGTTTCTACCGATATTCTTTATTGCAATTGCTTTTTTGTTATCAAATTTGATGCTGGCGATTGAATGGATTCGATATAAGCTGCTGGGTAGCAAAGAAGCCTCGCCTGAGCGCACTCAGAAAAAGAATGAAGTCTTCAAATCTTTTAACGCCATATTACTCTTTCTCTACGCAAGTGTGGCCACAAGCGCGTTGGGGTACGTTGATTGAAAAGAGTTATTCCTTCTTTTGCACTGCTTTGCATACTTACTTTTCTATAATTCTTTAGCCACTTCGACTGTCTTCTAGATATTGATGGCAAGTATTACTTAGATCGAGATGCGAGCCTTAAATGTTTTGACAGTGCATGGAATGCTGATTTGCCTTTCGTTATCTCTGCTATTTGGTTAGTCAGATTTGTCATTCTCTGCATGTATCGTCGACCTAACAGGATGGTTTTGTCAGTATTTATGTCGTTGGAATTCCCGTTTATTTTAGTTTGATGTTTTTTTTTATGTATCAAAGACATCGACACGGGCGCTTCTGGAATGGGGCCAGGGTCGTCGCAGTTCGTATTATGAGATTCGACGAGTTTTACCATCCGGATCGCCAATTTTTTGTGCTCATCAATCTATTGCAGAAATTAGCACTGGTGGCAGCTGGCGTTTATTTCACGGAGTACGAATTTCATTGCATGCTTCATCTGTATTTGAACTAAGAATGTTGTTAATATTTTTCTCCGCTTGCATATCAGCCAACGCGGAATTCAAACGGGCTTAACCCTACTGTTTCTAAATGCCACATTAGTTCTATTCATCGTCTATAAACCGTACTCGCTGCGAGTACTCAACACCGCAGAACAGCTGTCCTTCGCGTCTTCGATAGCTGTATTGGTTCTGGGTCTTCCATTTTTAACTGACAATATTGCTAGCTCAGTCAAATCATTCCTCACTTTTGCTATTCTGGGTGTGATCTTTGGATTCATTCTCTTCATCGTCGTGGCGTGTTTAGTAGAAGCAAAAGCCAGGGCATCATCTTCGCGAATTGCGTTTTTGTTTAGAAAGAAACCTGGTACTTCTGCTGTCGTTAGCAAACAGTTTCTGCTTGAGGATCAAGAATCGAAGGTGAAAGCTTAGACTGGGGATTGTGGTAGCAAAGATTCGTAATGGTGGAAATCTCACTAGCTTAACTTATCACCGTAAAATACCTTAGTCTTGTAAACTTATTTTGGTCTATTGTAGTTCAGTTCTTTTGTAATGCTAATTTTATTCCTCGTTTGGCCATATTGATAATTGAGATGGCACCTGTGAACGGGTGAACGGCTGGGGAACAGCTGGTGAACCCAAAACGGAATTTCGCCTCCAATTGACAAAAGCACAAATTCCATCGTCATTACATCCATATCATTTCTTTGACAACAAATATCATCTACAATGATTCTCCTCGAATATCACAACCCGATTATATACGAAGTCATCAAAGAAAAGTTTGAGGCGTATGTTATGGTTCCCTTTCGTTGCGGTGGATAAGTTGGACACGAAAACATTAATCAACATCCACCTTGAAACATATCCATTAACTCATCTTCTTTTCCTATACCTCTCTTTGCTCTTTTCGGTGTTTGGATGCTTGGTGGTATGTCTTTGAATGAAATAATAATAGTGAAAAACCCGAAAGCACGGATACAACAATCTGCGACTTCGATGGTGTCTCCTACCACTTATCAACCCCGCAATCTAAATCCATCTTACAACTTTCTATCCGCATGAAATGTTTTCCCGAATTGTTGAATTATGGTGTCATGGAATTATTACAACGTGAATATGGGCAATACTTGGTCTCCGCCGAACAAGGTTATGATGTGTCCTTAGCCTTCAATGTTGAGACTTTAAGTCCCTCAGATAAAGGTTTGTTGCGGTTAAAAGTTGGGCTTATTGAGCTCTAAGTTACCAGAGTTTCACATTTCGCTGGCTACCCTAATGGGGAAGCCATTTTTTTGGTCTGTTGTGGAATGAGTCGGATTAGTCTATTGGTTGTGTGAACTGTCGGCCTTGGACCATTTATGATCAAGCCAATATGATCAATATGGTGATGCCTGCAGCTAACTTTCAGTGGTCTCTAACTCTCTATTCTCTTTTTATACCTTCTTACGACCGCCTTGTTATTGCTTGTGACGGCCGTGAACTCGCCGTATCCTGTCTTCTCGGTTCCATCTTTGAATAGACGACATTCTCCGCCGTGCGCCACTTCTAAAGCGTAACATCCTTGCCGCTCCATTCGAAACTGCCTTCCAACTTTCCAGTGCAAAACAATCCAGTGATCTTATGGTCTTGAATTATCGTGAGGAGGAAGCTATTTACATTCGGGCCGCCGAAGATCGTGTTACTGTGATCTTTTCGACAACATTTAAGGAAGTTGGGGACCAGATTTTCGCTAAAGTGTTTTTGCAGGTTAGTGTTGCAGTTAGCCAGCAATTATTATATGACGCCCGAAGTCGAAATAGGTTCTTACGTGTTCGTTATTCTTAAATAGGAATTCGTTGATGCGAGAAGACAATATCAAAATGCTCCTCAAGTTTTATACTCTTCTCGAGATCCACCTTTAGAACTTCGAGGAGTACCTGGTGTCCGAGAAGGCGACAACATTGGATATGTTACCTTTGGTTCGTTTCATTCTTTATACGTTGTTCTTCCTATGGATATATTTGCAAATTCTAACTCACGGTTCTCAGTCCTGTTCCCCCGCCATTACACTCCCGCCGCGCTTTCGGAAACAATTTCGCGAATTCAAATTTTCCGTGATTACCTACATTACCACATTAAATGTTCCAAAGCCTATATGCATTCCAGAATGAGAGCTAGAGTTGAGAGTCTGTTGAAGGTGCTGAACCGAGCTAAACCAGAGGATAAAGGAGGAGAGAAAAAGACTGCCAGGTTTGTTTTCCATATCTTTCCATATCAAGCACTGTTATAAGGAGAATCGAGTCTTGATGGTCCTCTTTTCTTTTATTTTTATACTATAGCGGTCGAACATTTGTTAGACGATAGTTTCATGTCTGATCATTCACGCTCTCTAGTTCGGGGCGTGTTTTGATAGTGATATAGATGATCAAAAATTGATGTTGGACGTTCTCTGTTTATAAGCTTTTCACTTTCTTCCACTTTCAAGGGTTTTTTTGTTTACCTATCTTCAAGACTCAGATGGGGTATGGCATTGTAAAGAAGGTTTGGTGAAGAGTTCAAATTTGTATTGAGTATGAACTATGGAAGTTGGGGTTTGACGATACGGAGTGGAACTGGATTGTTGATTTTGGGAATATCTATATATAATACACAGCGGGTTATTTTCATATTTCCGTTCACATTAGGCTTTGATTTGACTCCGTAAGAATCTTCGGTCAGTTGGGAATGATGTATACTTCCAATTTTTCATTCCTTTCAGATTTGACAAGCTCAAAAAATCTAAGAGTAAATTCGACTTTCAATTCTTATACAATTCGTCATTGATTGCGGCCTGGACAACACAGCAATCATTTATTTGTACATGGCATTAATCGATCGTCTACAATCCTAAGTAGTCCAGATAGCCCTTTTCACTTCAATAACATATACAGAATGAACAAACACTGAATCTAACCATATTTACATGACTAATATTTTATAGCAATGTGAGTGAAAAGAAGAGTAAATGAAATGTCAGGCATAAATAGTTGTAACAACAAATATGGAGCTTGGACAAGCGGAAACAAGAGATAGAGCTTGAAATTCAATTTTGCAGGTTACATTGCTGAAGAATGCAATCGCTTATTTCAAGTTCGTCGTAACGCCAATAGTTCTTTGCACACAATTGTTCCAGAAGTGACGCTTGATGCGATAATGTGACCTGGAAAAAATCAATATGAAAAATGTGAACAACGGCTGCGAAAAAACGATAGTAAGAGCTCCAAAAACATACGGTTTTGATCTAGATTGTCACAGTTCCTGAACATAATTCGCGCACAAGAAGTTTCCCCGACTTCATCCACGGCGGTAACTATACCTACGGTGCTGTGACGCCCAGCTGTATTCGTCAATTGGGACTTAATGAGGACGAAGTCATAAACCTGCAGCGCGGTTTGACTGTCCCCAATTCTTTTCTTGACAAGTTCTGATGCACCAATAACGCTTCTTTTATCATATCGGCAACAGTATTCCGTAAACAAGACATTTTCGCCGCTAGTGATAATGGTCGTGACGACAATATTACCGGAAAGTTCAAATGATATGCCTCGGACTGCGCCTGATTCGTTGAGGCACTTTGAAAGAGTTTGCCATACTGTCGAGATTTCACTGATTGAGCCTCCTGTATTCTCATTGACGGACATTTGTTCCGATTTCGACCCACTTTCAGCCCAGTCTAAACAATCAAGGACCCAAAAGAAGAAGTTCTCGTCATGTGCTTTTCCAGACTGCATCAGCGATTTTGCAGGAGCAACTAATGGTACATTCTCATCGTTATTAGCCAAAATAGGGAACGAAGCACGTTGATTATCGACAAATGAAGGCAGCGGATTTCTGAATGCAGAGTTGAAGTCAGTAGGGATAGGAGAATGGCCAGTAACGGTATTTAATGGTTGATGTCGCGAGGACAGTAGAATATCGCCATCCGAGCTTGGAAGCTCATAGAAAAGTACAGGGATTCTCAATGCATCTGAACTAAACAATCTTTCGGCTTCATTGGAATTTGGTGAAACGGTCAAGAATTTCGTGAGTCCTATAATATTAAGTCCTTGACTATTTGGAAAAAATTAGACGATCCGGATAAGCTATGCCGTGGGTACGAGTTTATACGTACATCTCAGACATCGACCTGAAAGTGACGGTATCATCAGTTAAAAACATTTCGCTAAGCACTGAGCTCGTGACTAAACATACCTCTGATAAATCTGAGTGATCTCTGAATACAAAGGATCAATCATAGGGACGTGTGTAAAAGGGTTTCGTCGTTTGTCAGGACTCGTTGACTGCGGTCGCTTGTGCCGCATCCTGGCTGATTCCGCACTGGTGTACACTCTATGGAATCATGCTAAGAATACTAAACATTATCCTGTCATAGAAACAGAAGTCTACCTATGAGATTGCTCATTGTTCAACGCAAAAGCGGCAGTAAGCTTTTGGGAAGGGATATAGAATATCCCAGATCTCCAAACGATCAGCACTTTGGTTGGTCGTATGCAATCTCGAGTTTTACCCAACTGGAGAAGAATATGCTTGTGGTATCTTTCACATTGACGTAAGAGTGCCAATAGTACACCCTGAATAAGGTACCACATGAATGCAATGAATCTCATCTTCCTAACAGGACACGAGGCAAACGCCGAAAGAACAAACCCTGTAATCTTCTGCGTTGTTGTGATGAGGATAATATATAACTCGGACAGAAATATACTCGCATTCAGGATTGCCGATATCAACATCGAAATCTGGAATGAACACGAATTCACATCAGGCGTTACCGTCACCCGTAATGGCGGGACAAGCGAGGAATAGAACATACATTTGTTAACATTGGCGACAGTCAAGGCTTTCAAAGGCGTTCCCAACATTTATAGAACGGTACTGCAAGAGATATTACGCAGATGCAACAGAAACAATTTCTGATTCCGATATCAATGTGAGCGAGATGGACTTTCCATGATCCATTGCCCTGAGGGAGGGGCCAACAGGGCGGGTAACATAGAATTTCAATGCCGCGCAAAAACTATAAGATCCCATGGGAGATAAATATATCCAATTTGTTGTTGACATACTGTATAGAGCGCCAGATGCCTTGACATGTAGCATTTATCGTTTATAGTAGTTCCTGTGGCTACGTGAACAGAGCCCATCCTGCATGTTACTATGATTGCTTTTATTCAATGTCTATAGTACAAAATGTATTTCCCATGTTGGCCTATAATCAGGCAACTGTTCTCCAATTTAAAGTTCCATTCCAACAGGCCCATCACCTTCATCCGGCTCTTCTTCTCGATCGTCGATTCCTATATCGCTGTCCATATCATCATCGTTCGGTTCATCCAGGTCGTCCCCTTTTTCATTTTCCTCGTCCTCGTCGTCATCGTCGTCATCAAATGATCGCTGGGCCAAAACATCTTTCATGTTGTAATGCTGTGAACGGAGCATCTGGAATCGCTTATGTCGTTGTTTCTCTGTTTATTATCAACATAAAAAAGTCAGCCCAATGTTCTAATTCTTACATATGTTTAAGGCAATGAAAACCATGCCTTCTTCAGTTTGCTCTTCCTCGTCGGATTCTTCGTCACTCCATGTTTGTGCAGCTCTTCCGATATGTTCTACCTGTTCATTTCCAGTATGTCCATTATCGTTCCTGATATCGAGGTCCATTCCGGGATCGTCCGTCGATGCGACTCCTGCTTTGGGGTAGTGTGAATGAATGTGCAAATTCTGCGATGAACCAGACAATGAGTTTGATCCCGAGTTTGATGTTGACAGAGAGGAGTTGAAGTTTGAAGAAGCGAGGGGTTCCAGGGCTTGCGTTAATTCAAACGGTGGAATTTCTGATGTGACTTTTAACCATTTGGACGACTAATTTTAGTAAAATGAATGGGGCAAAGCATTTTGCCTAGCCACTTGAGAAAACTTACCACCCAAAACTTCGTCAGAATCCAAATTGTAATGAATATATGGTGTCTTCGCTAGCCAAAATAAAGTTTCAATAGAGAACGAACGTTAAAATTGCCTGTTAATACATATCTTGCTACTCTTCAATTAACCTTCATCCAGAAGCGAGGGAATTGCGATCTCTGCATTCCTTTCAAAAAACCATAAGTTGTACATACGTTCAGTGATTTTCTGCCTCGTTCCTCTTCCTTCCCCAGTCAGTTGAATATTGTCTTCGTCCCACTTTATTCTATTCAAGTTTGACCGATTCTGTCAGCAACCTGCACAGACGACACTAGGATTCATCAGGGGCAATGTGCAACAGCACCCCTTCATGAACTAATTATATTCGGTAAGCAGGACCAGCACATACCGTTGCGCTTTATCGCATGAAGAAATTGAACGTTTTAGTATCGGTTTTGGCTGATGTTGTGAGGTCATTTTGATTGTTCCGCAGAACTTGATTCGAGATATTGAATGTAGAGTAATTATGTGCAATATTTCCAATATGTGCAAGTTATTGCGAATGAAGGTTTAGAGGAGCATCAATTCTGGCAGCGGTAAGATATGTAATGAATACACAATGGTGGAGAGGCTTCGAACAGTTCAATTTCAGAGTTCAGAAACCGATGCGCATTCTCCATTAAACCAAAAATATTTCTTACAAATTACTACAATACTGTGCCATTTATGAAGCAATTATTAATCTAGAGAAAGTGCGGTGAGGAGAGTTTTGCTCCTCTTCAATTTGGATTCCCCCAATGAATGGGCACATGGTTCCGACAGGGCACTCTATCCTTCGGCATAACAAAGGATGAATTCGTTCCAACCTCTTCCAAAATTCCCAAGTTATCTATTGAACAAGACTGATTGATCTAAAGACTTAAGTAAAAACAAGTTCAGAATGCTATATACCAATTGGTCTACTTGAGGAGACGAGGGGATGTCTAGGGATGAGGGGATGCTCACTGACATGAGAATATTGTTAGGAAATTGCAGCATGCTTCAACATTAATATCCTTTTGACAACTCGCTAAGCTTGACTAGTGTAATTAACCGTCAAATTCGAACGAGCAACGAAACTCCGGAGAAGCCTGATCCCGCATGCGCAATGATTTGTTGTCGAGAAACCAATCCATTGTCTTGTAAAATGCGGTTCTTTCTCTCTGCATTCTGCTATTTTTTGGCTTTTTTAGCTCATTCGACAACAAGATGCCCATTGTATGCAAAGAAGTTTGACTTGTTATCTCATATTCCACTACTGAAGGAGACTTCAAACTGCGCCGCTTCAATTGTCAGGGTAATTAATTACCCAAGTACAGAGATATTGATTTTGACATAAATATCTGCATATTCCCTCCATCCGTCACATAACTTTTGGTCAAGTATTACAAATATCCAATGGGCAAATTAAGCACTCGTCAACGCTGGTGTATCTTTATTGCACTGGTCTTTGTAATTACCGGAGTCAGCGTCTTGATATATTTCTTCGTTGGATTTAAACCACCAGAACTCAATTACAAGCAATCCAATGTACCAAAGGATGGCGTAAATGCTGTTCAAGGTGACTCAAACGAAGTAAAAGCGTCTTGGGACATGGTGTTTGAATTGAAAAATCCTAATACCCTTTCGGTAATTTTGAACGAATTAACTCTAAACGTAAGTAGCCTTGAAGTCCCTATGCTTATGATGTTCTTGCCTAACTCATTGCTTGACTGCAGGGATTTGCCGACGAAGCTCGCACAAAACAAGTCACAACTAGCACTTTGAAAGATATAAATCTTGCTGGCTACAGTGAAAGATTAGTTGCTTTGCCTCAAACCTTCCGAGTCACCAAGGACATGCCCCAACCATTCTTAGACCAAGTGTATAAATCTTGCGTGAAACCTAACCCCGACTCTGGAGAAAAACCAAAAATCTCTATTTACACTGAAATGAAGCTCGGCTATGCATGGACGTTTTCAACGTACTGGAAAACTGTTCAGGGTAAAATTGATATTGATTGCCCGGTAGATTTCAGCAGCAAACGCTTGACAGGAGCGGGCAGCGCAAGATTACAGAGACGAATCAGGAGATTTAAATAAAGCTGAGATGCAGGAACCATTAAATATTAATTCTAGTCTTGAGGCCTATAAATCTATTTATATCGGAGAATTTGAAGAAATATATAAAACTTTTTATTTGTAAATATATTCATCGTGCCTTTAATCTTGATTCTTGTGCATTTATCCTTTCAGAATTTGCGTTCCAATTGTCAAGTTATGATTCTTCTGCACCACAAACATTGAATATCTCCTCCATTCAAACAAAAATTTTATATTCAGAATACTTATAAAAAATAAGAAGCTTTCACTCTGAGGATTACTGGAACAAAAAAAGTATTATTCACTGATGCAACTGAGACGAAATGATTTGGTCGGCACCGTCACATTATCACAAAATTAGCAAAAATTATCCATTACAAACATCGTAGTATTCAATATATAATTTATGGCCGATAAATGTGGTTTCTAAAGAATGCAAACCTTATCATATATTTTGGACAGTTGACACGTACTTTTTATGCGTCAGCAACAAGTTTAGTCCTTAATGCCACCTCAGTAATATGACAGACCACAAACTATTTAAAGTGATTTTGTTCTTTTATTACTTTAGCAATACGAAAGTACGAGCTATATTTCTAAGGCAAACTTTTGCAGTCGCATCTGGAGCAACCATAAAGATTAACATGACCGCAGACAATGAAGCCAGCCCCGGTCCCAAGGCGGAAGATTTGTGTGAAAAAAGTAATGATGTTGCCGAAATTTCACCAGCTCTGACAGCAGACGTACGTGAAACATTGATAATTTAAAATCTTCCGCTCTATTTCCGTCCGATATTAAGTAAATTCATAGGAAAACAACAATCCTGCAGAATTGAATATCACAAATATCTGGTCCGAAAATTCTCTCCTTCTAATCACCGGTACGATTTTTATCACATGTCCTCACGATTGCATTCCAATGAGTAAATTTAAGCCGCTCCTCTATTTATCGGCCATTAGGTTCTTTGTCAATGCTGCTAGGTGTCAGTTATAATTCATGTGCTTATTGTCGAGGCAGCATATGTAATTTATTGTTGGCGGCCGAAGTGATGAGCTTCTTCGGTGCCGGAGCCTTAGCTGCGCTCATGCGACGTAAGTTCCTTATCAAGAGACCACTATTCATATTAATATGGCCGCGTTTTATGCCTAACTAACCTTACCTCACGGTTGCAACTCATTGGAATATTTTCAGGCAATATTGCGAAATCTGGACAAATTCAACTTTCCATTAAGCTTATTATTGGCTCTATGTGGGCATTTACATGCTTCTTCCAGATTTTGACCGGTGGAACGCAAACTGGTTATTGCATCTTCAATTCAATAGGTGTCCTGAGAACAACAATCGGATGGATTAACGCTGTTCTGTGGTGGAAGTCATTAATGATTTATTTTAATCATTCAAACCAAGTTTTAAAATCAGCCCTCGACAGTTCCGGTGAAACTTCCATCAATGTAGCGGATTGTGCAAGAGAGGATGGAAAAATATTCCTATTTGTAGTGCCAAGTATTCGTGTTTGGGCGGGCGATTTACAAAACCGAATGCGTATTTTCCAAGGTAAAAGAATCACCATTATATTGATAATATTAAGAATCCTGCCTGATATATCATTCATGCAGCCGGAGCTTCCTTTGTGCTTTCCATTGTTTGGGCTATTGATATTTATTGGAATCGATTATCGATTTATACGGAAATTGTGCATATTTTCTCCATTCTGGCGGCTACTTACCATCTGATCGATTCACTAGGTTAGTTATTCCTATTAAGACAGATCATATGACTACATATTCAGATGTTTGTTCTTCATTTTTGGTAGTTCATCCTCGGTTTAAACCGAAGAAAAGAGGTATCGCCAAACGAATCGTAGACCTCGTAATTGGAATTCTTTGGCTCCCAAGTATTATAGTTGCATTCAACACATCTTCTCCCATACGAGTTCCAGCGAGTATTGTCGGCCTTGCAATCGCATTAACATGGTGGTTGTCCCCACTTTGGGCAGTCAAAAGTGCTTTGCCATGGTGTGAACTAGAATGGTTGTGGATGGATGAGAAGGATATGGAAGATTAGAAGGATAATATTATATTATTCTCCATTTTCAAATGATTTGCCGAGTCCGTTACGACAGAAATTTTCAGCTTTGAGAAGAAATTATAACAGTTTTGCGATTTCCGTCTGATCTTGAGTACTTTTAAATAAAGTGAAGTTTATTAGCCTCATGATTAGTTCATAATGATATGGCGAATGTTGTGCAGGTTTACTGCTTCTATTGTTCTAATAATCTTAAGTGTAGGGTCACACGTCGACCTTATCGTCTCAAGGGAACCTCATAAATTGCTGCGATAGTCAAACTTGAGTAGTTGACCCGCCAAGAGCGAGGATAATCAAATTTTAGAATTCCTTAGCGTATGCATTGTTCCGCGAGACAGTGGTTATGATTTTCTACGAGCGCCAATTGCCACTTTATTTCAGTCATTGCAAACACCGCCAAACTCAAGCCCAATAAACTCTTCTCCAACCCACACTTGGTCTCCTGCAAACAGGACAATACGGATTTCTCAATTCACCGTGACACTCCCAGCAAACTACCAAATGACCGCACCCATCAAAAATGACATCTCTTTTACGAGTTCTGCAAATCACGCATTCCGTGGATTCTTTATTGGATTCTTCGTTTTGACGTTTCCGTTTATCGAGCAGTCGCGAGGTGACTAGTTTTGTGGACGTGAATGTTGGAGAGTTCAGAAATTTTTGGAGGGAAGATGGAGAACTAATGCATTCGCTGGGAAGTGGAGAGAATGAAAGGGTAGAAAGGTGAGATTGATAAATCGAGTGGAGGGATCGAGTCAAGGTTCTATTGGTGAAGAGAGTAGTCGGTAAATCCGGGTGATGACTGAAGAGGTCTTCATAAAGATCTTGCAGCTCGCCAGAGTGGGAGGACGACGACGAGGATGAAGAGGAAAGGGCAAAATCATTGTCGGAATCATCTTCCTGTTCGTATTTGAGGTCAGATTCAGAATCCGAAACATCCGATGTAGTGTCGATTTCGAAGTCGCCCAAGTCCGGATGATCGTAATCTACAAAAGTTTCGTCGTACGTGTTGTCTGACTCTACAGGTTTCGACCTCCAGAATCTCCTCAAACCTGTTGACCTCTCTTGATAGCTACTGCCACCACGGCTACTACGTCTACTTATGACATCCTCGTCTCCATCAGAGTTATCCTCATCTGATTGCAGCGTATCTTCTAGAAATGAATCATAAATTACATCGTGATCCAACGAGTCCCATATCTTCTTGCCCTTCGGCACCGGTGCCTGAACGGGTTGTAGAGGACCGCTTGAAGTCGTTTGACCTACGTTCATCCCCGTGGCAGCATTGCCGCCAGCGACGACTCCCCCATTTTCGTTCGCTTCCCCGGTTTGACCATTCATCACAGCTGTGAATACTAAATAAATACTCAAGACCACCAAAAAGACTTGATGTTGATTCCAAATAAAGCAATAATCTTCAGCAACACCATTCCCCCAATTCCAACTGACTAATTTCTCGTTTCCGATTATGTGCGCTACTCTGGTTCCGTTTGCACGATCCGACGAGGCGGCAATATCCTTGTTGATCTCGCTTACCACTATATCGGGTAATCCTAAAGCACACTCAACGATAGTGTTGCCCAGCATAATCAAATCCAAAGCGTAGGGCACTACAAGCACCACCGCTGGGATGGGACTCCAGAAACTAGAACTACCAAACCATCTAAATTTTATACTCAATTGCTGTATTATATTTGAGATAATCCTGATTAACCGTGTAAATATTAAAAAGTTAATGGTACCGCGATAAACTATTTGTAATGACGTTAACACCTTGATAAATGAAATTAAAATAATGAATTTGTCATGGTAGACTTCTCGAAGCATCACGGTCCATAGAGTCTGGTAAGTTGGCGCAATGGAGGCGTGGAGGAGGATAGGCGACGACGGTGTCAAATACTTTAGAATTGAGTCGAAAAGAATGATGTACGGGTAATGAGAATAGAGGGTAGTATAGGTATGAGTTGTGATGGTTTGTTTTGAAATAGACTCGTTCTCCATCGCGGAGGTAGAATTCGAGGACGAACTCAGAACGAAGGCTGAAGTCAAGGGTAGTATCGACTTGATAGTTGCACCGTCAAAGTAAAGTGCTTTGACGAGATGGAATGTGACATCGAAGATGATGGTTAACTGAAGCGGCAGATTTCTATACTGTATCCAGGACTGCCGTCTGGAGAGAATCCATCTGCATACTACCGAGAATGCGAAAAGGGTGATGAATTGACGATGAGGAGAGTCGAACGGGTTTGGGAGGAGTTCTAAACCGGCGATGAATGACTTTTTAAAATATCGATATGTGAGATACAGCAGAGGGAGAAAGAGAGATACTCGTTTGATATTCGGATGGAGGTTGGAGAGCATTGTGGTGGACATTGCCTCGCCAACGATAACGAAGACCGACGCAGAATAACACTACGATATGTGCTCAGAGACAATGTTGTCTGATGCCACTACGATGATGCAGTTTACAACGGCTCTTCACTGTTATCTTTTTGTATTTCTCTTCGCCGAGTTCCCCAGATAACTACCAGCAATGATGTCATGGAACCGCCAGCTCCATCAGCCAGGACAATACACGTGACTTTCATTCGGTGAGACATAAAATGAATAAAATCATTCCAAATTGATAAACAAGACACTCGTACAAGTGCATTATCCTCCAATTCCAGTGCAAAAAATTCACAGTAATCTTCATGAATTTCACGCGACACCGTCACACTCGTATTAGCAAAATGATTATAAAATTGCCAAAAAAACAAACCATCTATAATATATGTACACTTCAGTTATAAGTTTAAGAAATTGTAAATACCCCAGCGCTATGCCAAAATGCAAAATCTCAATAAAATTATCTCAAAATAATTGTCTAAAATGGCCTTGCCTCTTCATTATACACAAGGCTCCTCAGATTTTGGTTTAATCTTCTCCATTTCAGCTGTCACGATGTCCTTCACCATACTAACCAGCATATTCTTTTGAATTCGAACCATCCTAGTTTGACCCACTTTGGTAATTGCACAAAATTGTGGGGCTATATTCGATAAAAGTTCAATTTCTAAGATGGCATCAGCTGCGAATGATAAACAACGCATAAAGTAAGTTTCAGCTCATGGGGTGAATATGAATCTGTGAAAATTGAAGGGACCACTTTTAAACATTACCTTGAGACAATGGAGTCCTATAAGATGTGACTACTTTCTTGGAAATATCATTCATCGACATGACATTCTTATTCAACGAGTTGTATGCGCTTTTCGAACAAAGATTAAACCATGTAAGATAAGAGTAAAGGGAGAGAAACAAGATTCGTGAAAAACGTACAAGCTCATCGTGTCAATGATAAACGGTAGTCGACTCAACATAAGACGACGATTGAATTGCTCAGACGAAAGTCCATTATTAAGTTCTAATGTTCTCTTTTGTTCTTTCGCTTTGATCTGTTATGTGCAATCGACACGCCAAAGGTTAGAAGCTTTAATTAGCAAGTCGACCCTTCGCACAAGACCCGGAAAACAAGACATTACTCTTTCCAGTAAATCAGAAAACTTTGATGGTTTTTTATATCCCGCTTCTTTCGATGAAACTGTGTGAGACTGTTGTTTGGTGTCATCAGACTTTTGTTTCACATTGTTCTCTTCCTTTTGAGCGGAATCTGAAACTGATGTAGTCGTAATTAATTTTGCTTTAACTGATTCTGGGATATGGCTACTCTGTAGATTCAGAATCTTTTTAACATCAACAACTGGTTTAATAATCTTCGGCAACGGTGATTTGGGAATATCGGGAACAGAGTTTAAATCAAAATCAGGATGCCAAAGATTTGTTGAGGCAGCCGACTTCAACTCGAGGGAATTTTGTTGGAGGAATATCTGAAAAAAAAGGGAACCTGTCAGAGTGTGTAATACAAACAAAGTGAAAACAGGTATGAAGTATATTAGCCTTACTTCATGTTCAGCTTTGACTAATTCAATCAAGCGTCGTCTAAACTCCTTCCTCCGCAGCTCTAGATCTCTCCCTGCAAAAGAAGCATGTCTAAACGCTCGTAAATCCACTTCTAATTCAGCCTCATCCTTTTGACTTGCGGTTCTCTTCTTAGTTGGCGTCAATAGCTGTCGTCCTCCAGATCTTGGCGTAGTCACAGGGGACGGTTTCTGTGCTTTAGTTGGGGTCGATGGTGTGGATAATGGCGTGATTTCCGAACACTTGGATTTATTCCAATCAAAATGAAAATCAATCAGTACCGTTTCGACCTTTTCACCGCCACATATGGCTTTGACTGCATCAAAAATGTATGCTTCCGGAAACACTGTTTTGATCTGGGCCAAGTGTTTGAGTTCAAAAGTTCTATTAATTTTTCGGAATCGTGGTTAATCGACTGAAACGAGAGAGGTATAGCACGTTTAGTGGTCTAACCTATTAGCTGAATTTTCAACTGCCTTTTTAATCTTGTGAAAGTTGCAAGAGTGGTCTCTTCCTTTCATAAACATCAAAACATATTCCAACCCATGAAACAATTGCTCCAAGTGTTTATACGACTCCGGCAGTTTGACTTTGAGTGATGGTTCCAATAGTTGAGCTAAACTAGAAATTGATCGTTTCGAATTTGGAGTTGTCGAAGCCGAACCGGTGGAGAAAGTATGAGCAGCTGATTTTTGAATATGAGGCATGCGATGCGGATCGATGCTCGATACCGCTGCGTCCTCATCGTCATCTGAACGCTTCAGGATAACTTTATCTTTGCTGACCTAATTCAAGAAACGAAAATTGATTAGAAAGAATGATGATAGAATCAGGAAGTGATACAGTATACCTTCGGAATCGATATCGCTTTGGCTGACGAATTCTTTTTCTCGAGCTTCGCATTTACTCGCTCCAACAAGTTCCGATGCTTCATAAAAGCCGGCAAAATTGTAGGAGCTGCTGCTTTTTCTCCAACTACTTTTTTAGATTTAGGTATCTTGATATCCCGCTCTATCGAGTCACGAGTACGGTCAACCGATTTTGCCGATTCCATGGTATAACTTTCTTGAAGCGCTGCAGGCTCTTTCTCAGCCTTGCCTTGTTTGTTCTCGGCAGCAATAATTTGTTTTGATTTTAATCTTGATTTGGTTGGAGAACTCTCAACATCATCTGCTCTTTCGCCAATAGAGACACGTCTGCTCTGCTCTGTTTGCGGAGTGGGTAGATGACTTAGTCGTCGTGACGAGCTCTCTAAATCTGGTTCTGCACCCAATAAATCTGATAAGGAAAATGCAGATGTCTAAATGAAGATACATAAGCAGTGTTAAGTACACCCGGGAACGAATTTGTTGAATCTGGGTAGAAAACGTGAACTCACAACAGGCGGGGCAACCACCTCGTCGTTGTCCAGATTTGATGTTTTTTGTCGTTTCCCGGGTCTTCCGGTAGTCACATTCATAAAAGTCAACTTAGAAATGTCCAAAACATTCTGCTTGCTTTCATTTGTCTGTTGTTACATAGCATACATAAGCTAAAAATTAGTATTCAACTATTGCCAAAACAGACCACGACCTGGCTGACAGATCAAGATTGGTTTGTACCTTAATAGCATTTTTTCCGTTTGACCGTCTGGAGGATTTTGCAGAAGACATAAAAGATTTCATCGTTTTGGAAGACATGCTGTATGACAACTCGTTCTAATTCTGTCTACTGCAAAGCACAAAGCTGGCGAACTGGTCTTGAGAACTGCAGCGACGAATCGCTCTCTGTTGAGACTACAAGCGGACTGACGCTTTAGAGGGAGGAGATTGAGGGCTCTTTACGGAAGACTATGTGCGGAAAAGGCACGGACTCTCGCTTTGGATTTAAACGAAAAAGCGACACAAATGATACGGATGCGAAAAGAATGAAAAAAATGAAGGAACGAGAATTGCCCCTTTACGTGTTGTTCCACCGCTTGACAAAGGTGGCGGCCAAACTGGGATAAACGAGACATATATATATAAAGTTTTGAAATGATTTGGTACTATCAAATTATTTTTTCATAAATCGCTGAAATATGGTTTGAGAATGTGCATATCACAAGGCGATAAGTGATTCTCAATCTCCAGGTTTGAATATTACATTTGCACATTTTAGTCTCTGCTTGACATCTGAAAACATCTCGTCTAACCACGATCCTTTTATTCCATTTGACATTCCTGTATAAGTAGTAAGAATTAGCAGACTTTTCGTGGCCAACTTATGCATCTTAAATCGTTTTGAAAAATACGAAAGCATCACATACCATCTAATAATAAGCTCTTCGTCGTTTTCAACTCTGCTATTGCTACATCGTCCCAATTCCTTGATATAACCGTCCTCCACTCTCCTGATTTTTTCAATTTGTTGGCTACTGTCGCGTTTAATCCACTGGGAATAGGTGAATGTCCGGTGTACAATTCATGGAGAATGAGGGCCGCCGCATAATGATCCATTTCTGGCGAGACTATCGTGGTGGATACCGTATCGGGCAGAGTGTATTCGGGTGTAAACGTAGCGTCCCTTAAAGACTCGCCAACTTTACAGGCAGAACTGAGATTTGTCAATTCAAAGAAAAAGCGGCCAGATCGACATGGAAGGCTGAAATTGGGGTTTTCCGAAATTCCTTCAGACGAAATTCAAATGCGATTGAGATTTCATTCAGCCGTTAGTGAGCCATCAGACTCGGATAGGAATCCAAAATTGACTACAAACGGGGAAGCATTTCCTTAATCGCTTTCGGAGTTAATTCTCTAAAGCGCTGTAAATTCAAACGACACACCACGCTATCCGGGGTTATATTGCAATGAACATAGTTTCCACTTTTTAACCGCTGCAATATGAATAGGATATTGTATGCGAGACAATCCTGGATAACTGACATTAACTCGAAAGGAAAACTCCACCAGGACAGCCAAGACACAAACTTACTTTTAGCGTCAAGGGAAAAGGCTCTAATTTATCGGCCTTTAGTACATGACGTAAATCGCTTGGTTTCCACTCGTACACAAGAGCTATTCATAAAGCAATATTGACACATGAACGATTCAATTTGACAATGAGCCCGAAAATTACCCAAGTGTGATCCCACCATTGGTTGCAACCCTTGCAGAGCCATTTTCTTCGTATCATCTTCTGTCACTTCATAAATTAATTCAAGCGGAATGTAAAACCTTTCTCCTGAAAATGCGCTGTTCAAGTAACAAAGGGTCGAGGTCATCATACGTCAACGAGTTCAAAATTTGAAATACGATTCGTACAGATTAAACTGACATTCGCGCCTTATATCATTTATAGTCGGATTAAACTTGAATATATGGGAAAGATCATCGTTATTGTAAACGGCTTTGAATATTGTATGCGATGAGTTGAGTGGTGCGAAATATTCCCCTGTTTGCTCCGCCGCGGATGAGGTGAGATAATAGTAAAGTTGCCAATCCAACATGAAAAAGACATACAGTGGCTCGGATTAATGTTATCAAAATAGGCCCACGCTTCTCCCAATTCATCTTTCAGTGCTGTAACAACGGGAAAGGCCGATTAGGGCTCTGAGTCTCGAAAGTGAGGTCTTCGAATAAACCAGACCTAGATAATCGGACAATGTCGCCGGCCCAGGTGGGTCCTTAGCTGTGACCATATCTGTGCCTAGACCCACGAAAAAGTTTATTATTAGTACACATTTTTTGCAACGGATTTACGAAGATTGAAATGGTGCAAAGTACTAGTACTTGTAGCGCTTTCATTGATCGACTGGGTGGCGTCCATTTGAGTTATAAAACAAAAACGTCTGAAATATTCTCAACTAAATCTAGTGCGCCGGAAAAATCTGCGATGTTATATAGCCTGGATTTCTGCTCTTTAGTTGTTAAATATTACCTAAGTAGTGAAAGGCCGGCCTGTTCTGACCGCGCCAGTTGCTCGACCCCGTCGATCCATATTCTAATTCAAACAAAATAACATCCACGAACAAGAAGAATCGAGTGCAGCTCGATTCAACATCTGATCATTCATGGTCCACGATTTTTATGCCAGGAAAATTCTATTGGATTCAGAAGTTTCTACTAAAATAAAATTAAAGGCGATCTGGGATGAATAGGGATATAACATCTATCTAAACATAATCTCTAACTCTAAATGAAATTATAAAGTCATGATACTTTCTTCCCGCATCCACTTCCGCCGCAGCCACTCGCGTACATATCCCAAAACGCCTATTTTCTCGATTGTCAAATCGACCACTACATTCAAAGCCATTAGCACAGCGAGAATGGTCCTGAAACTTCTTGGTAAAACATTATGGCCCAAGGGAGAGTTATAATCGGGTATATTCCAATTTGGGCGTGGGTAACCCAAATGTTCCAACACATCAGGAGATCCGCAGTTAATTCGAAACCAGCAGGTCAATGGAGATGGATCAGATAGAACCCAAATGAAGGGAATCACGAGAAGAATAAAATAAACTACGGTGTACATGTAATTTCGGTAAAAAGCACGGCGATACTTGTGCCCAAAGTTAAAGGTGGCCCCTGTAGTATGATTAAAAGAAATAGAGTTAAATATCGACAAAACGACGAATAACTTGAAGCAAGTAACAAACCTGCGTTCACCAATTGTATGACAGCAAGCGGTCCGATGACAGCACTCTCGTAATTGTCGCCGAGTAACCACCATCGCGACAGGTCAATAGCATTTCCATCAAACTCATTGCACAAGAACCACCCTTGCTTGAAGAGCAATATTACAGCAGCCAGTAGAAATAAAAAATTAATGAAGGCTTGAATTACTACTGAAAAGACAGTTTGAGGACCAAGTAATCGAGAAGTTGGTCGGATCGGGTACAGTTTAGATTTAGGAACTGCGAATGTGAGAAGATAGGACGTTGATATGACCGTGATACCATCCATGTAGATCCTAAAGAGAAGTCAGTGAATTGTTAACAAAGTGATCGAAGAGGAACCCGCGATAGCAAGGTTTAAATCTTACCAAACCCATTGCGGCAATACAATTGAAAAATAATAAGTAATAAATGCTTGGGACGAAATGGTTAAGCCGTACATGACCAAGAACTACATAGGGAAGCCGATCAAAAATCATGTCTCACCAATTCAAATTAATAGTGGTGAACTTACTTTATAACAGGCAAACGACGTTGCTAAGGCCGCCCGACCTTCACAAACAAGATCGACGCAAGAGTGGACGCTCCTGGTATGACATCGTCAGCTTTAACTGTTCAGTTGAAATCTTCGCGTAGTCCATCGACTACAACAAAAAAAAATAAACGACATACAATGTCTTAGAACTAAAAGGTGCCGCAATACTGGCCTCAGCTTCCGACAACGCTATCCCTGCATGCGCAACTCGTAGTGCTCCTACATCATTCCCGCCGTCACCGCACATTCCAGTAATGCCTTTGGCTTTATGCAACTCTAGACATTCTACTTTATCGCTCGGCGACATGCGAGAAAAAACGCGAATATCTGTATTATTTCAAATCAGTATTTGTCCATAAATCAGAGTAGAGGAAGGAAAACAATGAGGCAGCGGGGAGGTTGCAAAACCAGAAAATTACGAACCTGACAAAATATCGGATATCTCTCCCGTTTCAATCAATCTGTTAAACGCTTTACCGGTAACGGCCAACTCCACCGGCATTAGAGTTTTCCATTTTAACATATCCAATATCGTCTCAAAAGTTACAACCTCTTCAGTGTCAAAATTGCGCCACACCACTCTATCTCTCCTTTTCTTCAAAGAGGCATCTCCATTGGGTGCGCCGTTGACTTTTAAATCTTCTTCAACCGATTCTAAATCACCTAACATCACTGGTACCACACCAGAGGACAGCGAAGAGTTTACAGCGTCAGGTAACTTGCAAGATTTAGATGCAGTTCGAAGTGGTATCACCGACGAAGTAGGTTCAAGTCGCGAAATCATTCCGCATTGTCGAGCAATGTAAATCCCTGTGTATGCGTTGTCACCTGTAATCATCACTGTTCGGATCGATCCCTTCTTCAGCTCGTTAATTGCCGCAGTAGTATCATGTTTCAAGTTGTTCCTGGTTAGAAACAATACCCATAGTTAGTCACTATTTGAGGATTCAACATGTGAAAAGTGGTACCTAAACACGATCAGCCCAGCAATCCTTATTCCATGCTCTATTTCATCTCGGGACCAATTATTCAGCATTTCCATCAATTCCTTTCTGGTCCCGTGAACACGCTTACATCCAATGGCCAAAACATAACCTCCCTCCTTTGCTAATCTCGCTGTCGTAGCGTCGTAATTTGTTGGGAGAAACTTTGAAAAGTCTTGATCCGAGACGGTAAGCTTCTTTATTCTTTCAAAAGAGCCTTTGACATAAACATCGAAATAATCCTGCTCATTATTATCGTTGGCGGTGGGTTGGGAGTGGGACTCGTTGTAGTGCTTAACAATAACTGCCATGCATTGCCGAGCGTGCAGAAATTCAAATCGCTTCAATACCAAAATCCTATCTCCGCTGGAATTGTTTACCACTTCATCAAACTTCTGATTATTGTCGGCGCTGCTCGAGTTGTCGTCGGAGTCAAACGGATTTGTTGCAGACCCATGCAAAATTTCGTTACCTGTCCATTTAAACATTTCAACGTCTACAGGATTACCGACATATCCATCTTTGCCGTCAACAACAACCTTTGAGACTTCATGGCATGACGCAATGCCCAGTTGTAAGGTTTCGTCCTCAATACCAGTGAAAGTTTCTATTACATCGGTAAAGGCGTATTCGAGAGATGAATTAGAATAAATATTGTCGGTTGAAGTTTCACTATAGTCGACCTTTGTCGTTGGACTTGTCCCAGGTTGATGCACAAAATCGGCAGTAGAGTTCGCTTGCTTGATCGGTGAGCGAGGAGATGACGAAAGCGAGTGATCGCTTATAAGTTGCTGTGACGGTTTCAGGACTCCGTACATTTCGAGATTTTCCTTCGTCAGCGTCCCTAAAGTCAGCGTTAGCGGTCGAATGTCGGGCAACTCGAATTCTGCGTGTCAATGAGTATACTCACCTGTCTTATCGAAGCAGAATATCTTGATTTTTCCCGAAACCGTTATCCGTTGTAGATCAACACAAAATATATCATGCACCTTTGATAGTCTCGTTGATGCCACTACGATCCAACAAAAGTGAGCTACGGAATACCCAACTGAAGATTATTTCAATATGATACGCACCACTCTGACCTGCGATTAACACTGCCGGTAAAATCGGATTTAGCACTTCACTGATGGTGAATAATGCATAGAACCATCCCGTGGTAACGCTGCCATGGCCCATTTCTAGAATTACCACAGTGAAGGCAAATATTCCATACAAAACTAGAATACAATAAACTATCTTTAACTGCGTTTGAAAGATAAATTTCAACGGCAAAGGATGTAGAATAGACTTCACAAGACTACCACGGGTTGTGGAGGTACCTGTCGACAGAGTGAGTAAAATAGCGGCATGCTCAACAGAAGGCGGATAGGGAACGGTAGAATTAGTATGGGTTGACCGGGCTTGGAGGAGTTCTGTACCGGCATGTACGATATTCTGTTTGCAGTAATCGTGTATCGTATCGATCGCTTTAAGATATTGATATTTGGACTCGTCAATGGGAAGCTTACGAATGGGCATACTCTCTCCCGTCAGTCCGGCCTCGTTAATCACCATTTCTCCACGGAGCAATATAGCGTCTACGGGAATTTTTGTGGTGTTAGAGTCAGGTATGGCAATAATATCTCCCGGAACTAGATAATCCGGATGAACCGTAACCCAACAAGATGATCTATAAGCCATAACTTCGGAAAGATCAGAATGCATTGCAAGGTCGCGCAAACGACGCTGCGATTTTTGGATAGTGTAAATTTTCACGCCAGTCGATAAGATGATGACGAGAGATAAAAGCGTTCTAATTGAGTTCACATCAATTATATGGATTCTCCGGAAAAGTGAAATGAGTAAAGAAATCATACCCCATCTGCCAATAAGCAAAATACACCCAAACTAAAAGACAACTGCCCTGGTATATATATAGCCACCCCGAACACTCTCGCACGACCGCCTCCCAGACAGAATCAATCGTCACTTCAATTCTATTTGGTCCAACAGTTTCGACCCGTGTTATCGCTTCCTTTGAGCTCAGTCCGGTTTGTAAATAACGAAGGAAGGTCGAATCTGGTGGGATTATATCCGGGCGATGAACGCCGAAAGATTTATGACTTGAATCATAAACGTAACGAGTAGACGAATAGGAGAAGAAAGGGACTTTGAGTGACGAAGTCCTTTTAATCGGTAGCAATGTGATGCGAGTGGAGAACCTACAACCCCCGAGGATGTATTAAGTTTCGAACCATAAACAGAGTATACGACAGCGAGAAAGCCTTTGATGACTCATAATTACCTAAAGTATCGGTCCAGGATTCTTTCGACATGTGCGACTGCTTTCAGCAATCTACTGTCACTGGATCCAATAGTATCTATAGCAATGACTTCTTCCACACAGACATGTTCTGCATTGATAGGATCTGGGCAAGCCAGCCAGCACCACTTTCGTATTCTTTCATCTCTCAGCAACTTCAACATCACTACCCAGATAACTGCCACATGCCATATAAGCACAAAGGTGAATGCCATGAGATCATCTGAATAGAAGAATCTGGTCGATCCAGGAGCGGATGCAACCGGAAGAAATGAATAGTAATCCAGTATGACGACAATCAACAAGCTGTATAAGTAGGCACCGATGATTGGAAATGTTGCGTATAACAAATTGCCGATATGGTGGGACCTGTGATAAGAAAAAGTCAAACCAGAGCAGTCCTTCCGGACAAAGGGCACCTTGGTCGATTTTCGGTCCTCCCAGGACTGTTGACTCTTTCGCTGAGAAATTTCTGCAACTTTTTTTATGCTTATCCAGGAAATTAAAAGAACTGCCTCTGCTGCAAATATCAAGAAAAATATGACCCAAAATGGTTCTGAAAGGGTGAATGAACTTGGTGGAGTGGGGGAAGGGCAGGTAACCCATGACAATGAAGTCGAATTTACAGAACCGAGTGCGAAATCGAGAACTGTGGTATTGATAGCTGCAGAGCATACTTCAAAAGTCTTTGAAATTTTTTCGGAGGTCGAAATGTTGCTGACATTCACGAAAAGTGATGGTCCCTGACTCGATTGAGTACCGGAAGATAATTTGTCAAAGACTGGCGGGTTCGGATTACAAGGTATCCAGGAAGTAAATCTGGTGAAGGATGTATCCAACGATTCTGGACAACTACATTGGAAAGTACTCTTGTGTCGTGCGCAGACTATTAAGCTGGACTCGTTCCCAGAGTTTGGATGACAGTATCCATCGCCACAGTAGATGTGAGTTCGGTCTTGACATTTCGGTTGAAGGTTCGGCGGGCATGAACTGATCGATTCGGCACACAACAGTGGACACGGGGTATTCAGAAATGAGGGAAGTGGGCAAGTATTGCCGTTTACATCAAAGTCGTTTACTTTTAACGAGAAATATGATGAGTGACATTGAATTTGCTAATTGATGGAGATCAACAAAGAGCTTACCATTATGTAGATAAGGATAAGACGAGGTCTTTTGGAAGAGCGACAGCAGCAAAAAAAATGTCACTCCTGACAGCAGTGACAATTTGAACACTGTTGTGGTAGCCATCTCCACAGATGTCGGGACAACAAACAACTACTATTTCTCAGTTCTCTACAGGAGACGGTTTTATTTTCAACGATCAAGAAGACGAACGAATGGAATACAAAGTGACAATGTGTGAAAGCGTGGAGAATGAGACGGCCACATAAAGGTCAACGCTTTCTGAAGTATGCTTATCCTGCCCTCACATATTTCATAGATAGCGCATCCCATGTACATTGTGCAGATCAAACACACCGACAGAGTATCAATGAAGAATGGGCGGGCCGACCTGATTGTATCCTCCAAAATGGCACGCTTGGATGAGACCAGCCTTGTGGCGATTGGGTTTGAGGTTTGCAACTGCAGGGAACGGGGATTCATAGAATAGCCGAAAGAGGCATGTAGCTTTTCTGATGATAAATTTTATCTGGCACTTTGATGCTTGCATATTTCACTGATCAGAAATCAGCTATTGGCAAGGTGCAAGCATGTATATACGACATACCGCGGATCGACTGATGTGTCGCATTCATCAAATGGACCAGCGAGCAAGCTTGGCTGTAAGTTGAGACGATTTTCTCTTTGCTCGATCTGACTTCTTGAATATTACCATACTTGTGGACATATCATCTCACCAAAGTCGTCGTCTATGTCAAAGAAATGATCATTCGGCAAAAATGGAATACACTATTGATATGATATTGTCATGATTTTTAGTGTCTTCTTGTATGATTGGCAACAAGAATAATTTAGCTTCATTGGAAAAATTCGCTGCGGTGAGGGCCACAATGATCATAGACAGCCATTGGTCGACGTGAAACGTAACCATAGAAATTTGCTGTCAAGACGGCTTATTATAACCCAGAGGAGCAATTTTTATATGGATGTTCCCATCAAACTGTAATATTTTTTGTCACAAAGTGGCAGCAAAATTTCAGTGTCTGTCGTCTGTTTTATGAAGGCAAGGGGATTTTGTTCCTTCACAGTACACGAATAATATATTGTATCATACTCGTACCTCATTTGTCAGGCATGAAATTGTAATACAGAGGCACTACAACCCCATCCCGATCTTCACCAAATCTGGGTTTTGACGTTCTGTGTAACACACAAATGTCGATATTCTTCCATATCAGTCATGGAATACAATATCATCCATCTTGAGTGGCTGTTTTAAATATAACTATTGTCGATCAATTTCGCCCACACCTTTTATAGCAAATCCTGCGCAACACAAGATCCATTCATTCATCATGAGTTTGAATGGCCCAGTTCTTCACGGGATAATCAGTCGTGATTCAGCTTCTCGAACTTTCTCGGCCTCAACGAATTACCAAGTCTGGACTCTGGAATGAGAACAGGCCAAGATAAATTTAGGTTGCTGTTTGTTTGCTGTTTGCTTGCTGCTGTTGTGACTGTGATTGCCGTCGTGTATGTCCAAGTCAGAGAGGCAACCACTCCTCAAAGATAGAATATACTAATGCTCTTGATATGATATTGCCATGACTTTTAGTGTCTTTTTTTGGATTGGCAACATTCAACAATTCGGCTGGATTGGAGCATTCTCTCTGTATTCCTCTGGAGAAGGTCACGTACGCGGTTGTGCTCGGCCACATCCTGCCTGCATATAAAAGGCAGGTCTTTCCCTCTTCCCTTCCTCCCTCCAAATTTGCTACTCCTCCCCATCCTGTGCACACTCATGGCGAATCAACAAACAACCAGCGACCTTGTCCCTTCCTCCCAACTGCAAAGCCTGACTGAACAAGTGTCTCAGCGAGGTTTTCAGCTACAAAGCCTGACTGAACAAATTGCTCGGCGAGGTTCTCTGCTACAAAAATTGACTGAACAAGTACAAAGCCTGACTGAACAAGTGTCTCGGCAAGGTTCTCAGCTACAAAGCCTGACTGAACAAATGACCCGACTTGATACTTTGTCGGCCGACAGACATTTGCAGTTGGAAGAAAGACTGGCTCAGCATTTGGCTCAGCAAGGTTTGCAACCCAAATCGCTGAACTTTCTGGTGAGTAGTTGATGGTTCTACATCTCTTCCTTGCGCTCTAACGATCTGTGCATTATTTTGTCATTTCACTCTTATCACTTTCTTTCTACTTTCCCCTTTATCCGCCTTTTGGATATTTATCCACCTTCTGGGTACCCTTTCTTAATCTTCATATAAATTTTGATACTAACAATAGCAAAACGCCGCAGAAGATCCAAGAGATCAAACAAACCTGCCAGGAGGGTCACCTTTAAGGAACAACATCTCGTCACCGTCTTCCTCCTCGAGTAGGCTCCACGTAGTTGATAGAGAGTCTGGATTGTTAACTCCCGGCTTGGCTAGCAAGTCAATCTTCGAAACTTTGTTTCCTTCCGCTGTCTTTGTCTTGGCATCCTTAAGGCATCCGGTGCACGCCGGGTCGCGCGAATATACAAGATTTCTGAGTGTTCTTCTCGCATATGTTGCCGCGGATTTAGGCTTAACGTTATTGGATACGGTATATATATTATTGTTCGTTTAACTGATTAAGTTCCTACCTGCGCTCATGGTGATCTAACCGTGGCCTGAACATGTAGGGTTTAATGTCTCGCTGCTCGGCATTTTGGGTTTCGATCGAACCGTTCTCGACAGGAATCCAAACCGGAATCGCGCCACAATAGAAACAAGACTAAGGGTATTGCTTAAAACACCGTTACGGAATTGTACGATATAGATCCTGGACCTTTTAAATTGTATATTGTTATATACCAAATATCTTAGAGCCCTTAATGATCACCTCATGTATACACTGTATGTTGTAATGTCTGTCATAAAATCTTGTGAATATTTGTAATTGTTTGCTGTATGATACTGCATTCATAATGCATGATCAACGTTGTAAAAAAGATTCGTATACTGGTGCCGACCTATCCCTCTCGTGATGCTGCGACATCACAATTATTTAAGCCGCACCATTCTGATAACAGAGTCCTCAAATCAATCGCTTAGATTGCTCTGCTAAGCTGCTCGATATTTAATAGTCTGCTTTTGCTTTTTGTGACAACTCATATCGAAGGTTATCGAACCCAACTCCGTTTTCACAGGCTCAACTGCATGTATTTCCACTTTCCAGCCGATTTCGTTCCACCTATTTTATTTACATTGCTAGTCGACCCGGCTCGCGACCTGACGCAAGAAGACAGTCCATCTATCGTCAACCGTGACTTCAATTTCCGACGCCCTTGGTCGTTGGCCGACCATCGATGCATAGTCACCTGTAGACAACTGCGACATCTTGACATTCGACTACCGCATATGAAGATAGAGACAGTTTATGTCATCCCATTATTATATTTATAGGAAAAGGCCAATGGCTTGGGTCCGGACAACGTGACCCCGTGACCTATTCTCCTGCTTAATTCGACCTCGCTCAATTCGACCAACTTCACCAATACATTCTCATCCGACATCCACATCCGATAGATAGACTGTTTAAAACCCTGCAGAATATGTCATCCTTGCACTCTATATTCCACAACATCAGAGAATATCTCTCTCCTGTTCTCGCAAACTCGAAATTCCTCGAAACGGGTGTCCTCACCCCAGAAGAATTCGTGGCCGCCGGAGACTACCTAGTATTTAAGTGTCCGACTTGGAGCTGGTAATTGAATTTATCCTTCTACTATCAATTGTACTAATGGGTTACCGGAGATAGAGTAAATTCAAAACGATACGGAGAAAGAAATCGGCCATCTCATCTCGTCTTGACTAATCTTTCATAATGAATGTACAGGGAATCCGGAGATCCAAGCAAACGAAGAGATTATCTGCCACCCAATAAACAGTATTTAGTGACGAAAAATGGTATTTTTTTTCTTTTTGAGTCAATTATTGTCCGTGTCCTCTTATTGAATTATATACTGAATGGATTGTGGATATTCGATTCGCCCTGCATCAAGTCCCCTGTGCGAAACGAGTAAAGCAAATGGAATATACGGATGACGCCACTGAAGCGAACATAGAAGATGCGGAAGATGGTGAAAGTTGGGTTGCTACTCACAGCTCTAGACGTATGTCCCCTGTTGTTGTCTTATGATAACTTCCGATATAAGGGTAGAATGCTGACATGTACTTCTTTCCTCGCCCCATTCCTTTTATGAAAACAGTAACAGGATATACAGATGATTTCGCTGCCGATATTGATTTGTTGTCCGATATTGATGATGAGTTTTTAGAGCAACAGGTTACAGATGTAATGGGGAAACTTGATATATCGTCCAAACCTCAGTCGTCGTCATCTTCAAACTTCCAATCATCGAAACAGGGAGTTCAAGCAGTGGCGGAAGTTAAAGCTGAAGCGAAAAATGAACCGGAGGACGATGAGGAAGAAATACCTGACATTGACGATATCCCTGATATGGAAGACGACTTTGGTGTTGAAGAGGAGGAGGATCCGGCGGTTCTAGAACAGCAAGCACATACCAAACCAGGGAGTTTAACCAAAGGTGGCGGCAACGATAAGATATTGAGGACACGGTATGTATAATTTGAATTGTCATCCCGTCTTATTTGATAATGAACCTTAATTTTATTCGTCTTATCTGTGGCTTCAATGCACTCGTGGCTTGCCCTTCCAATTTATTGATGTTTTGTACAATTCTTGTGCTTCGATTTAATGGAATTACAATCCTGTTCTTTCCTTACATCACTCTTCCATTGACATTATTTGATTTCCCCATCCGCTTCAACGTATTTACCTCCCAAAAGTACCTACGACTTGAGCATTACTTATGACAAATACTATCAAACGCCTCGTATCTGGCTTTTTGGCTACGATGAAAACCGAAATCCTCTCACTTCGACTCAAATCTTTGAAGACATATCTCAAGATCATGCGCATAAAACGGTGACGATTGAAGGACATCCACATGTAGATATGAGTTTAGCGAGTATCCACCCTTGTCGGCATGCTAGTGTTATGAAAAGGATTATGGAGAAGATGAAGGAAAGTGGAAAAGAGTTAAGGGTGGATCAATATTTAGTTTTGTTTCTGAAATTCATGAGTTGTGTCTTGCCTACGATTGATTATGATCACACAATGACGTTGGAGTGAGCTGAAGACGTTGCAAAGGTGAGGATCTCGTTAGAGTGTAAATAGTGCAATAAGACTGAACTCGATGAAAGAATACTTGCTCTGTACTATCAACCTCGCGTCGCCTTTCTCGTTCCGTAATAATCTGTTGGCGCGCGATGTATTGAAATTGTAAATTAAAATTTTATCAATGAATATGTTCCCAACGCACTGCTTCTTATGGTTTCCTGCTGAAATGATCGAACGTGATCATCGAATCTGGACTCCTTCGTCCAATGCCTGCTGCCATTGCCAAGATTATGTTACTCTAAGCTATGAGAATATTATTTAAAATCGATCCCATCTATAATGAGATTGATAGCCCTGTAAGAACGCAACTCCATGATTGATGTAGGAATATAAAACGACCATTATTGACTTGGTCGTGATTCCTGGCTTCCCCTCCCAGTCCCGTTACGCCAGATCCATTGTCAATCAACTCCAGAATCCCATCGCATTCACATTCCTCCCTCATCTCACACACATGCACACCGCTTCCAAAATGCTAGGCAACTCCTACTCCTCGCATTCGGCATCACATACCGCATCTGGCCTCTCCTCCTCCGCAAACACGCAACCCTCACATCTAACCCAGTCTATCGTCGCCCTCGTGAGGAGGTTCGTCGGTTCGGAAAATGAGTTTGATCAGCCAGATTCAACTGCCGATATCGGGAACGCTAATCATGTGAAGGAAGAAAAAGAAGAGAGTGATAGAAGAGTGAATAGAATGACCGAATATTGTATGCGGATCTTGGGAAGGTTTGTTTTGGCTTTCTGAGTTTCCCGTCCCTTTTCCCGGCTCTGTGCTGTGTGTTTAATTGTCGTTCATGAGACTAATCATACGATTGTGATCACTTTAATGCGTTATTCCGATATATCTACTGCTTAATCGCTATCAATCACTCGAATTTTGAACACTCAGTCGAATCACATCTTCAATAGTTCAAGATGACGTGCATATATCTGACATGATCAAGAAGAAACGTATGGTTCTCTTTCCCAATATTGTTCATCGAGTTCTTTGTTGCAAATATATGTTCAAGCGGATTGTCCTAACGATGACTAAAATCTTTAATGATACCGCGCCAATGATTTATACGAAATTTAATCACAAATAGTGATAAGATCCGAGAAATCAACAGAAAAGGCTCTCCGGTTTTCCCTGTTGTCTTCAAAGTTGCAAGCCGAGGTACATCTTGTCTTGTCATATTTGCCCTGATGATCTTCATTCAGTAACACATCAATTGCTTCGGGTGCTTCCATCAAATTGTCTGCGCGTAATTTTTGAAAAACCTTCAACAAAGCCGATATTGGCTAAGCGGTGGGCAGTTTTGTATTTTTTATTAGCAGTGGCAGATCAGGCAGAATTTTTGAATGAAATTTCGGTGAGTTTTCCTCGGCCGTCTTTCCATGGTCGTGCCCTTCTTTCGTGAATTCACAAGTTCCCCGCTTTTGCAACCATCGGCGCATATTTACACTCACCATCTCTCTCATTCATAATTATACGTCATCATATTTCTTATACTAGCTTATTGAGTCTTCCCTCTCGGGGCTTGGACTCCAATCTCTCGATATCCCTTCCCGTGTTGATACGACTTATAATGAACCTTTGACGTCCGAAACAGGCCATACCTCACAATCATTTCGAGAGTTTGGAGCGAGAAACGTGAACGAAAGTAGCCGGATGTCATGGAGTAAAAGCCCGAGTGCGGAGCATGTGAAAGATAAGAAGGGACCGACAGGATATGAGAGATACTTAGGGGTTGAAAATAGTATGTCGTCAATTTTTTTTTCCTTTCTCATGTCGTCCGTCAGAAGTGAATTGTGTTCAATATTGCGTCAAAATTTATCACATGTCCCTTCCTTTTGCTTTTTATCTCACTTCGTCATGTTAACGGCTCTTTCATCTGTCATCTTTCCTTACTCCAACATGTGGCCATCTCTCTATGAATGTGCTACGATAGCATCGTATCAAGTGCCTGAGTCGCTTTTACTTCGTGATTTAATATACGTTTTCCAAGGCATAGATGGCCGCTTTATCAAATATAATGATGAGAAGCAGGAATATAGAGTCGAGCGACTTGTTCGTACTCTTTTCAGCCCCTTCAACAAAATTGCATTAGATTGATTAATTTTTGTTCCAGATTGGTGTACCGCGGCCTACGAGAGAATTGATTCACAAACTGTCGGAGATGGGGTATCTATACAAAAGGATTAATCAATTTCTCACAGAGAAGGAACAGGATACGGCGTACGGATTGGTCGGACAGGTATGTATTACTTTTAAAAAAAGCTTATTTATTAACGCACAATGCAGGCTTTAGTTCTCACCATTGCTTGACAGAGTTTTATATCCGCTCTCCGTACTGAGCTTACATCATATTACCGATTAATTTCCATTCTGGAATCACAAATCTGTAAATCTTTCATGGACACGCAAACTGGTTCTTCCTCGCCTACAGACTCCTTCTCTGCCCTATCCTCCTCTGACCTCGATCAAGCTCCGTCCGCCACTGAATTGTCATCTAAGGGATTAACGTTAAGGAGACTACTGGTCTGGAGCATTGACCCCATGCAACGATTGAGAATGATGGTTGCGTTGATTGAAAGTTGTGGTGAATTCAAAGGAGGGGCTCTGGTGAGCGCAGTGCACGGTTATATTCATCATGGTGACAGAGTCGTGAAAGAATTTGTCGGAAGCGTTTTGAGTGAGGTTAGTTGTCGCTCGCCCTTAATTGATTTCCGCCTATCATTGACTCTTGCATACAGATTTGTCAACCTCTCTTTACGATGTTGAGACGATGGGTTTATGAGGGTGAACTTCTGGATCCTTACAATGAATTTTTCGTGGCAAAAGAGAACAACGTAGATGAGGAACATCATTGGTGGCGGATGAAGTATAGTGTTCGAAGTGAAATGATACCTGGATTCGTAGAGAGGCCGCTGGCGAAAAAGGTAAATTTCACTTTCTAACTCTTTCCAATATCTCTCTTTCCTGCGGAAAAATTAATTTATGTTTCAAAAATTATTAGATTTTCTTAATTGGGAAGTCTCTAAACTTTTTGAGATTTAATTGCCATGATGGACAATGGGTGGCTATGAGAAGTCAAATGGCTGATACCGCTCGAGGTAATTGTCTCAGTTGGAGTCTCCATTTGCGGGCTATTGGTCGACTATTAACTGTATCTGCAGGTCTCGAATATGGTAATCTAGCGCTTCTCGAAACGTCCATTGACTCAGCATATACGATCACTTCCAAACGATTACTGGATATTCTATTCACTAAATACAAATTCATGGATCATCTGACAGCACTTAAACGGTACCTATTGTTGGGACAGGGTGATTTCATTCAACAATTGATGGATTCGCTAGGGTTTGTGTTCTCGTTTTCTATTTTCTTATGTTTTTGTCATCTGTATTTGTTTACTGTGATTTCTATGATCGCCATTCTAATTCATCATATGCCTCATTCTTATTGCTTGAGCAATCTAACGTGGTTCACTAATATTAACAGACTGACTTGTGCTATTCACTCATTATAGGTCTGGCCTGAATAAACCCGCTAGTACTTTGTATCGGCACAATCTAATCGGCACTTTAGAAGCTGCTGTTCGGGCTTCTAATGCTCAATTTGATGCGCCTGATATATTAAGACGACTGGACGTAAGATTATTAGAGGTTTGTATAATTTTCTGCGAGCCACATCTATTTCCAGCATAACCTCTTAATCTGGATCATATTCTCAGATATCACCAGGCGACTGCGGTTGGGATGTTTTCTCCTTGGACTACCATGTTGATTCCCCGATCAACACAATCTTCACACCCCAAGCTATGCAACAATACTTGAAATTATTTAACTTTCTTTGGAGATTAAAGAGAGTAGAGTACACCTTGTCGCAAGGATGGAAAACGCACGTGACAAGGAGAGAAGAATTTAGGGGGATATGTATGATGTCGCTGTTCTTCATCAATATTCTGTTGCCTTGCGTCACCTAACTTGATGCCATTGTCGATATATAGCGATACAATCTCTTCTTCATATTGCACAGGTGACTTGGTGCGAGATGTTCCATTTCATCAATTCCTTGCAGTATTATATCCTGTTTGAGGTTTGTTATTGTGTCGTCATCTGCCGTATTGCTCAAATATATTCAATTAGGATGAATGCTGATTGACGGTATCTATTGGTGTTACTTCTAACTCTTGTGAACTGATTGTTGTAGGTGCTCGAATGCTCCTGGGCCGAACTGCTCAAACAAATACAAGAATCAGCGACTGATCTAGATATGTTGATCGGAGCTCACAATAAATATTTGAATAATATTATTTCAAGGGGTTTGCTAAGTGGCAATGGGGATCAGGTTTGTCTCGCTTTGTTGGCAATCTTAAAGAATTCTGCTGGCTATTCGTATGATGAAGTATCGCGACTTATGATTGATGACATTTGCAGAACCTGTTACCAAGATTGATGAAGCTGTTTGAGGTTATTTTACAATTTAAAAATGCTCAAGTACGTCTTCAAATCAAGATAAATACTCTCAAGCTTTCCGAGATTCATTCGTCGTGACTGCATTCTAACTTATCTTCGGCAGGATCAACTTTACGAATACGGAAATGTAGAGCTGGAACAAAGGCGCCAAATGGAAGAGCAAAAAGCAGCGAAAGCTTTTCAGGTTTCTGTCTGGTTTTTTCTTTTTTTTAGTGATCCAATTCTAATGACTTCATTACATGTTTCTTCCGTGGTTGTTCTGCATCTTGTACGTTTTGGTGAAAAGAGCAAATGGAAGATACCCGATCGCGCAGCCTATCGGCCTACAGAGCATTATCGCTCTTTAGAGAGTATTCAAGAACGCATAAATGATGTCGCAAAAACTTTCAGGGTACAGTTTGCTTCTTTCCTTTGATCAGTGCGCTTCTTCGATTTTTAACCTTAAACCTTTGTCACAACAAATAGAACGACATTACGGCGCTTATTAGCAGTTTGTCAAACCATAAAGAATTAAATCTTCGCTTTTTATCATTCCGACTAAACTTCAATGAATTTTATCAAGAACAGAGGACTTTTGAAGGCAATCCTACGGTGACTAAGCCACCGCTGCCATTGTCAGGATTCAGTGATAAACGTTTTGCATCATGATTTGGGAATGTGAATGCTGTCCTATTGACTCGATGAAACTGCTGATTGAAGTTGTAAATATTGGATATATATAAATATTGAAGAACAAGAAGTTCATAGACGTGCTTTCATTGCTCACATGGCCCTATCTTTTCTGTTTTTTCCGGCTCCGCGGATTGACAATATCACATCTGGAAGAGGATACGTGATAAAGAAGCGAAAGCGCTAGAACATATTTGTATTACTTGGTGTAAGATCAAAATTGAATATGAGCTTTGTGTAGCGAAACTCTGATTGTTGAAATTCCCAAGGGTAAAATAGGTTCGGAATACATAACACATGCTAACAACATCAAACATAACAATAGAATTTAAATTTAGTAACATGAACCAAAACAATAACATTCCTTTCCAACATACAACCGAGATTTTAGTATTGACACAGTATGTTATCGTTTCTTCACGACATCTGTGGGTTGAAGCACCCATCGTTGTTAAAGATTAATGAAAAATATAACCGTCTGCCGCCTAAGAAGGTGTTTTGAGCACCCATGAACAGATAACTGTGGCTCCGTTTTGTTGACGCGAAAGGGCTACGGTATTGCTGGTTTTGGTTTTGTCCTATCTAGATGCTAAAAATTTATTTGCGGGGAATTTCTGCAAAGTGTCATGGTTCATTTTTACCGAACGTGGACACAAAGGTTTAACTTATCAAATGGAAGCAATTATGCAAAAGATGCCGACCATGTTGGGGTACAAAAAGGCTGTTCGGTGATAACGCATACGGAAAGAACTCCAAAACATTCCACAATTGATTAAAATAGAAAAAAACATAATAAATGCAATTATTTCAGAAAATAGACGATTATTTTTTGATTCAAACGTGGATGATACGAGGTATGAACTAACGAAATTTTGTATTTAAATAACATGAAAAGTGAGTGAATGTACTTCATATATTCATTGACATCACAAATGAGCTTTCATAATTTATGCCATGTTATGCTGTCGTTAACAAGCAGATAGTGTTCACTCTGATGCTTGCTGCAGGACTCTGGTATGGGGATATTTCACTCAATCAGATTCCGCATGTCTTCGTCTTGTGGGAAGTTCACTTGTCTTGCTTTGTAGGATAAATATGGAGAAATAATGTTCCGCTTGTCATAAACAAATTATGAAAAAAATCGAAATAGCCATAAAACTAAAACAACCACTGCAACCATAAGGATGGATTATTGATCTAGCAACATGAGCAGTAAAAACAGACAATCGTTTCCTCACGACAAAAGAGGGTTGCTCAAAATCAAATGTCCCCATTTGATACTCTGAGACTTGAATCTCCTTCTTCGTTTGTTTGATTATCCAATACCAATTCGTGGGGAATCAAACCAATTAAAACGAATTAACCAATTCATGAGTAAATTCAATTCTTAATAATTAATCACCCCATGAATAGTACTTGTAATTTCGATTTAGCAAGAGCGTTCAACAAACTTCCCATAAGTCTAAGCTTGAATAACTTCTTCTCATCGTCTTGTCCAGAGATTTGTGCTCGATGGCCTTCATTAGAACGTTTTTATTTCAAGTGTGTCGATCTGATCTGCTTCTTCTTCCAATGAGACAACTGTAGTTTCAGAGTTATCATTCGGCGACTTTTCATGCTTTTGTTCCAAATCTTCATGTTTTCTTTCCAATTCAAATTCAAAAACAGGTGAGGTTACTCTTTGATGGGTCGTGTTGGATACAATTTGAGGTACTAGACCATTATTTTCATCGCAAATATCGGATTCACTTGTAGAACAATAATCAGAGGTTTCAGAAATGATGGAGTACGAACCAAACAAGCGAAACGAATTAATCCGATCCTAAGATACGCTGATGGGAAGTATCTTGCAAAGTTCGACGGGAAAAATGTAAAACGCTCTAACTCTTCTACTCAAAAGAGACGTCGCAAACAACAACGCATGTCGGAAAGAAGGATATTTGGGGGATCGTTTCCTTCCGGGGATATGGGTTTATTCCCAATAGGCGATATATCGAAGAGTGAAGTTACTCGTTCCAGGTGGAATAAAGGTGAATGAGCAGGTTAATTATTGGGAACGAGCTTCGAAGTATAATTAGCTGAGTCTTCTTCACTTCAATTGACAGCATTTTAAAATAGGTATGTTTAAAGATCATTAAATCAAAAGAAAGTCTATCGGTTAAAATATAATCAAATATAAACCTAACCTAACCAAATAAATATCCTCATATACCTACCGGTTTTCTAATTAACCTGCTCATTCACATTGGTCATCATAAACATTCTCTATCAATCGATTCCATCTCAGAAATTACCAATTATTCGCACTAAATGGTGAAGTACTGAACATATACAAAACTAAAAATTTATTCTTCAACAGGAATTATTGACTCTTAAGGTTCTTCAGTAACCTTGATCGGATTGCCTTTATCTGATTTGGGAGATTGAAGCCTACAAAATGCTGTGAAAAGAATATCTGATTATTTCGTAGTATCTCAATCACAAATTACATATTACGTCACTGCGCGTCTCGTGACCAGGAATTGAAGTCTATATGGAATATATAGTCAACAATTTCTCTAATCTTTTTCCATTACGGAGTTTCTCGTACCATCCTTATGAACACCTTCTATATACATGCTGTCTCTAAACTGCTTGCGCTCACTGCATCCTTACTTCTGTTGCTGAATTCCCTCTAACTCCTTTCGTCTGACAGGCATATAAGTCCCACTTCCAATTTCCTTTTCCACGTCGTGTTCATCATGTTGGGCGGGAGGGCGGAATGAGCAGTTTATTCACTCACATCTCGTATAATCGAGATGTATACTTCGCCACGGAAGAGAACGAAACCAGAATCCTCAGTTTAGCGATTCCGTTCAGCAGTGATGACATAAATCTGGAAACAATCGAGTTTCTGCTTTGTGGTAAAGGAGAATAGTTGAGGTATCTATCCTTGCGATTTTGCCTAATGGGTAGTATATTGACGATCGTATTATCGTGACTTCCCTTTTCACCAGCAAACATTCGACATTCGAGTACTTCACTCCTACAATTGTTATCATCTAATATTCTCGAGCTATCTTATGATGGATATCGCGGTCATATCTGGGTTCAAAATGTTCGAGCTACGACTTACGAGACCTTGCGACGTTGATCCTTTCTGTAGCTGTCTTAAAAGAACGATGTATGTGTATTTCCAATATTAGATATGTCGAAGAGGGGGATCATTTATTACGCTATATTATATAATACATGATGTGGATTAAACGGAAATTCTTGAATAGCAATATCTGTATTATGCAAAAAGCTCATTGTCATGAAATGATAGTAATTCGAAAAGTGGAAATCAGACTCATTGTAAACCTTCAAATTTGAATTGTAAATAGCAATATGAGATGGAGCCGAGCAATGCAATTTAGAATAATGGACTGACCAGGAATGGTGATACTCGAGATGTGAGTGAATTATAGAATAAACTCCCAATCCAAAGCTCAGATTTAAAGAGAAAACTCTATGCGAAATGTCCCCATCTTGGACTCCAACGCGATAACCCAAACAAATATCCTCATGTACCTCCCGGTTTTCTAAGGGAATGGTACACGAGACTGGGCAGGATGGAAAAAGACTACAGAGATTGTTTAGAAAAACAATTCTGTCTTTGCAGATTCCTGGTCACGAGACGCGCAGGAAGGAATACAGGTGCTATGAGCAGTTTATTTATATGAACGAAACATCGATGTATACTTGAACCGGGGACTTCCAGTTTCCGGCCTGGGTGCTCTAACCACTGAGCTATCTGTTCTAAGAGTGTGGATTCCTTATCTTCCAACACCGAGTTCATTAGATTGGCAATACGGAATACTCAGTAGTTATCACTCGAAAATGATTGACTGACGCCGTGTTAAGCTTCTTCAGACCAGGCTAGAGTGAAAAACTGACACCTCATAAAATTATGTTCACCTTTATTCCTGCTGGCACACGTCTCCTGCAAAGATCAAAACCAAGAAATTCTAGATTCTAGATTCTAGATATATACCACAACTTAATGATTATAATATTGCTCATACCCCAAGTACTTCCCAGTTGTTACAGAACAGAGTACAAGCCGGGACAGTCCGGGCTCTTCTAAACATTTTGGGGCTCCTCCAACAGCGATGAGAACGTATCTGACAGAATGATTTGACTAAACGTATTGTTAACCCTGCGTGTTTCAATTCACAAAAGCACCTTACTTTGCAAGAATCTTCCGCGTCCTCTCGTCCTCATAAAATATTATTTCACACGAAAATAACTAAATACTAGATGTAGAGTATGAATATTTTTGTGACATTGAACTAAAATGAAAGACGTTCTAATCCACTCGATGTCTTGCGAGACCTCGGGAGATGATTTTTCTGACTATGCTATAGGGAATTCTAATTACAAAATATATAGTTAAATATCTCGCTGCGCACTGTCGGGATGTGGGCTTTCAAAACCGTATTGTCACCGTGGTCAGCAGTGCCTACCTCAAAACTACTTATGTTCTTTCTACTTCATTTTTGGTCAGTCGAGGAAGACATTCTGTTTGTCGACGAAAGTTGGATACAATTTACACAAGCTTTACATCAGAACTCAAACATAATTTAACCTTTTCCATCGGCGAATTTTGTGCTTCCAGAATTCACTTATATTGCATTCTCCAGATTCTTGTCCGTTGCTTTTGTCTTTAGCTCCTATTCCCTCAACCACTTCTTGATGTACAGGATATTCACAATAATTGCGTAGAACAACGCCAAAAAGATTAGATATCAAACTTTTCAACTCTGTCATTTCTCGCTTGTTGCTACATGGTGCATCCAGGGTCTGCATATACACTAGTAAATCAATAACCATCAATAAAACGGGACCCAGATAGTCCATATATCTTCTGACCGGTTCTTTGGGCTCGTGGCTAACGACCCAAGCGACAAGACAGGCAATGTCTGAGGTGCAGTCGAAATGCGATCGGGAAGACGGCGATGATCCCAAAGTATTGGGCAACGACGCCAGTGATGAAGGAATGCGTACGTCAAAATACACTTTACACCAGGACCTTGTGGATTCGGATGTGAAAAGGAGTATGAGGAAAGCTTCGTTGATAGTTAAATCAATCAGCGGCGGCGGGAGGGTTGATTGTGGGATAGAAGTGGTGTCTTCTTGAATGAGGGTCTCCACAGTTGAAGGCAATGAACGCATATGACGACTGAGATCAATTGGTGCCAGAGCCAAAATGCGGGGTGATTCAGTGGAATGACGGACAAGGAGGTCGAATTGAATTAGAAACTCATCAATAATAAGTCGCAGATTTGAAGTCATACTGAAATTCGCGGAATCGTTGGGGTTGGCGCCGTTCGAGGCATAATCTATATCATCTGAGAAATTTGGAGAAACCTGTGCTTTCACCATGGCTTGGACTAATTCAAAACACGTCGACACAAAATATTCTTCAACATTTCCAAATGAATTCGTGATCGCGATTCTATAAAGATCGCTTTTGGCAAGGATCGAGTCACCAGAGTTCTTCAAGCTTTGAATGGAATTCAACAGTATCTGTAACACATTCCCAGTTCCTGGTTTTAAAATCACTTTGCCCATCATTGTTCTCTTCGCAGCATAATGCATGCATTCGACCACTTCGGCGACTTGTTCCTCATGGGAACTTTCAAGTTTCTGGTGTACAAGGTTCAATAGATTCGTCAAGCTATGCGTGTCCCGCTTTGTAGCTGCTGATAAAATACTCAGAAGAAGTGTTTTCAAGGGAAGCGGGTAACACAGAAGGTAAGACTGGAGAGATCTGTCAAACTCGGGTGTCGTAGATGGTGTATTAAAGCTATACGGCGCCATTAAACTAGGTGAGGGGTAATCGATTATCGTGGAAAGAAGTAAAGACGGGTGAGAGTAAAGCAGGGACAGGAGAAGTTGCAGAAGCTGAGAAAACAGATTCGCGGTAAGACATTGGTGCACATCAGAGATATGAACGACGTAATAAGACTCTATCGTCAATAAGTCGATAGCGAAAAGGAGACAACAGCCATACCTCATTATCCGCACCGACAGTTATCACATAATTCACTACTTTGTCCGCACAACAACCTTTCTTTAACTTATCATTATATTCCCATATTCCCAATTGAGTGTTCCTATCTAATTCACACCACTTTTGCATAATCCAGCTTAGGTACCGCTTTCTTCTGGCTCCAATGGAGGTCTCAATGTATTCGTCCCCTTCGCCATGATGCATTCCGTTTCCGTTATTGATTGGAAAATCAACCCGTACTTTCAGAGATCTCAGAATCCTATCCCCGACAAAGAACTCTTCTTCTGTAACTTTAAACATCCGAGCAGTCAACTCGGCGACTTCAAATCTCCATTTGATTGTGTCTTTCGAAATTTCAACCGGAAATCTATTTTCCAGCAATCGCCACCATGATGTTCGATGGGGATCCGCAGTTCTTATCACTGAATTTGATCGGACGAAGGAGACCGACTCATGGAGGATTGATACGCCAATTGAACGTCGCGAATCCCATGGGAGAGCGGATGAAAGAAACCTGTCAAAAAGGGCAGAAAATGTCGACGGTTTAGAGAAGCGAAGCGAAGAGATAAAAGCGGATCTGAAAGTTTTGGCAAGGCAGTTGAGCGATGATGACGATGAAGACAACCAGAACAAGAAGTCAAGCAGGCCGAGGTTGTCGAACTTGACGGACCAGAATACGATCTCCAGAAACAGTTTACCACCAACTGCAATTGCCTTGCCAGTCTTGGTACGTCTCTCCAAAATCAAATATTTCAACATATTCGTTGAGCCCATCACAACACATTTCAATGCAACGTGCTTTAAATTCACTTGCTTTATGTCTTCATTGCTTTCATCCTGTAACAAGAGCTCTAATCCATTAATGCTACCCAAATCTATACACTTTTCGAGAGCAAACAGATAACTAGAATCGTATTGGCGGTTTGCGACATACGGTTTAAGTAAAGTTTCGAAGATAGGGAGAGTCAGAGAAGTAGGGGGTAGAGAAAAGAATTTCTGGATAACTGTATTGTTTGTGAAGCTAAAATGGGTAACGATCCATTGCAAGAATTCTGGGGACGGGTATTTTGGAAGATGAAATAGCCAGGTGGACAGAATGTATGGAAACGGAGGGAGCAATGGAGTCGGGAATAACAGCTGTTGATCTATATGATTCGGTGGCAAATGTGAAATGGCGCCAGGACGACCGGTTTGAGCAGACAAGCTAGTCGAGTTGAAACCGAAAAGGGAATTCAGAAACCCCACAATCTTCGTTCTCTGATTTGCCGGTTTTCTGAGTTTGGCTGACTGATATTTCAAGTAGGTCCAGAGAATACCTTCCGACATCGTCAGCATTGCCCGATAATTCTCGAGTTTTGGAGATGACAGGATGTCGGAAGGGGGTAAAGGAACGTTGAGAACAAGCCATTGAGATTGAATGTATGAGGCGGATTGCAGGAGATTGTTAAAAGTCGAATGAACACGACGAATGATGAAAGGATTTGGGAGGAGAAGGAGGATTTGGTAGAGTATATCCTCGGGGAGGTCGACTAGAGTGAGTTTCGGCGGAGGAGAATGGCGGACCGTTCCTGAATCGGACATGCTAAATCTTGCAGGTGAAAAATTGCCTGTTAGTCGTACTATAGAGTTTCATACGATGTATTTAAATTGTATCTCTTCCGTGGCAGATGTAAAGATGCGTACTTGCCTTAGGTTTGGATTGCCGCAATAAGACGCATTACCACGCACCAGCAAGACGTGGCATTTTTCTCTCAATTAAAATTTCAATTTGATATCTGATATCATTATGCCACAAAAGTTACATTGCAACTAACTAATTCAATAGTGTCTCTCTCAGCACACCATTCCATATAATTGACCATGAGTTTCTTTATGGACTTGCAAGTTCAGAATCTTGGATTGAATATAGATGGATACATCAACAAGTTCGGCATAAATGCTTACTTCGCGCGATCAATTAACAGGAATGCAAATATGTAAGGGACTTTTACAACACAGAGATTTGCCAACGACAGCTTTCATATTATCGCCCCAGTCGCCCCAGTAGGTCTTTTGACTTTTTTCTAGGTTTCACCCAAGTATGCTCTGACTTAATTGTAACAAAGAGTTGAGAATGAATATCGATGGAAGGCAAAAGAAAACGGAACTCTGTTCTGATCTTGTTGCTTTCATACATTGCGTTGGGCCCGCCCTTTCCTTAACAAGTCATACAAAGCATTCGAATACAGTATTGAATGGGATGAATTTAAACAAGATTTTGACTAATTATCCAACGATGTGTTCATGCGATTGTGCTGTTTGAAAAGTAACTTCCACTATTATATTGGCCCTAATCCGGAATGAACCGGGTAAACAACTCAATTCGCGACTCGTGAATCGTGTCCAATGCAGCTTTGACGATGGCCACTTGTAAAAGACATTTTAAACTCTGTTGCCTGTGCTCACTATATTCTCACGTACATGAATGCAGGGCACCCTAGTAGTATGAGAGTAAATTTTAAAATTGGCTTGATTTTGATCTGACGGGCTGGCTTGCCTCCAGTTTGCCACTGTCGATTTGGCAGTCGACGAATGTGAATCAACTGTAACTATTTGACAATTCCCTAAACCTCGTAAAGCTCATCTTCACAAAACTGTTTTTCCTCCATTTATCCACGGGTAAATGACAAATCTCTCTTAGGTTGCGTTCCGCCTCAGAGGAAAGGTAAAGCCACAAAAAGGATCAGAAAAGTTGATATGACGGCACATGTCCGGTATTTCTACCAATAGTTCATTCAGTTATAAAATGTGGGTTTCTCTCCGGCATAAATCTTAATCAAGGACTGCTCCTTGCAATTGCGTCGAAATTGCCCTTGCGATAGTATATAGTTTAGTTATTCATTTTATTAATAAGCTTATTTCATAATTTAGAACAGGTCGCGAAATTCTTCAATCATCGTATCCGTCGGACAGGTCGGCTAAAGGGGCGCCTACCACCGATATCTTTGTCCGGCCGCCTGGTGATTAACAATTTTCCGAAAGCCCTTGGATTAAATTTTATCTGCACCGCTTCGCCTTCCATCGAATGGTGGGGTCCAGCTAAATAGTCATAGTCATCGATGAACGATTGAGCCGTTGCAGCAAGATACGGTTCTTTGCCGAACACAACTAGGCAAACGAATACAGAAAAAATGAGCATCATACATTTGTGTACAAAACTGATATCGCAAGGTTAAATCAGCACATACCAATACCATCTTCTTTCGTGAAGATATGGGCTGTCATTGTATCGAAATCCTTGGCCCACACGTCCAGTAAAACTGCCTTTGACTTGTCACTTTTGGCAGCCGCCGTAGCAAAACTCCCAGCAGTGGCAATGTGGTCTGTTACGTAAAAGCCTGAAATTTTCCAATTATCAGTTAAGATAGAGTCAATTAGCAGGACGAATGGGGAGGGTTGCGCCATGACGACCTAATTGGCACTTACCAGGTCCATACTGGTTTTTCTCGAGCCCATCCACTATTCGCGCATTTGCTCTAAGACCATTTTCAATGATATTTCTTGCTGCGGTTTCGGAAGTTCCATGAAATCCAATTAAGCGATATAAAGGTTTTTCGGAGTGTCGCGCCATCAGTCGAGATTTAGCCCTCGGAAATCGAGAACAAGTCTGCGGTGTCTCAGATTCTTCAGAAATGCAGGCGTCAAACTTTTGGTATCCTAGTGCGCTTAACTTCCAAGATGTATTGATCGCATCGGCTTTTTTTTGGGTGGCCGAACGGGTGGGGATGTCCTCAAATCTTCCTTTAACATCTGGCGTTACGTTATTTTCATGCAAATCGTCTTGTGCTTGGCTATGCGATAACTCGGTGCCATCGGCTGCGTGGAGAGTGAGAGAGGGATGCACAAGAAAGCCTGGATAGAACAAAAGAAAACATAAGTACGCAAAGCTTGAATACGTAAATCCTATTTTAAACTTAAAACTTACACAGTGCCAATATAACTGCCAAAAATTGAAGCCTAGCCATATTCGAATAAATATAAAAAGCGAAGCAGAAAGGATTCTTAGGTGTAAAAATCGGCTTTCTTCGCCAGGCCTCTATTCTATTTATATCTTGCTCATATGACGAAACGCAACCCAACGAACAATAGTGGAATGTCTGATTGGTGTTAGTTGACAGAAAGAATACAGAAGCGGACAGCGGCCCATCGCTTGTAGTTGATTCCAAAATCCTGAAAAGCCGGACATCACAGGAAGTATTGTGATATGAGACGAGAGCAGCGCAGAGTAACGTATGAGGGCATACGAAATGCAAATAAGCTAGACCGAGGAATCTGTTTTGTTCAGGTGCGATTGTGAGTCGCGAATGCGGTGCCGTGAATAAGCATTGGAGATGCGTTCGATTGTATTTTTGTCTTATATGTTTCTCTTTTATTACTGCCGCAGTTTTCACATGTTCCGTCTGCAACGGAGAGTGTATACCGTAACATCACTACGCTGCACTCAGTAACAATGCTGATGTCAGATGCTACGGTGGAAGCATTGTGTTAATCATAACTCCGGATTGCCCGAAATTTCATACTGCATAGTGATAGCCTTGTTACACATATCAAGTGTATTCAAACGAGAAGACGAGTCCAAATGCAGTAGCAAGATTGTTAATTGAAAGCTAGGGAAATCTAAATAAAAGTCAAATCAAACGAGCATTTCAGAAATTTCACTTGCAAAATTAATTGTTTCCCGAGTTCAACTGGTTCACTCCAGGCGCTCAAGATCCCCACACCTTTCCTTTGCTCGAATAAATATATCGATTAACAAACATGTCGAATCCGTCGTTACAGTCGAACTCAATAACAGCCCTTCTTGAACCTTTTCTGCCTCCCACATACCTTGCTCTTTCTCAGCAGTCTTTGTCACAGAGGGAGTCTTTGTTCAGCTGGATTCTACAACACAAAAAATTACCGGAACACGGATGGACAGAATCAGATGTAGAATGGCTACTCCAAATGCTATCAAAAATGGACAGCAACAACTTTGATGGTGTGTCATTTTGCTCTTCGCCTACATGCTCGAGATAAGCTTTCCCCTCAGATTGTGGGGTGATTTGATCCGAGCGAGTCGACGAAAGGATTTCATTTAACAACAACTATATAAATGAACAATTGAACTTCACAGAGAACGCTGGACTCGGCGAAAGAGAAGCCAGGATAGCTGTCCCAATGGTAGCTCGGCGGCATTACAAGTAAGTAGGTAATACTGTCCAATGACACTCACCGTCTCCACTTGAACATGATTCAACTCTGCAATCTGCAAATCAACACCGAAACGCTCTAACCTTACGTTGTTACTCATATGTATCAAGTTTTGGACATGGTATCGGTCGTTCGGGAGATATCACGGAAATTCAGCCGAAGGCCGCCGGTTCGTCGATAATACAACAACTGACTAACCATTTAGTGTTAGATGCAATCAGACTTGCGGGTATGTTCAATTTTGACCGATATATTCGCTAATTGGACTATCTGACACTCTTTTTGTCATTGTGTTGATCGATAACACCTCAATCGTTTTTGATCCAGGCCTCTCAAAGCGTTCCGACACAAAAGCCCTAGTCCTCCCTCTTGCAACTGGGTTAGCGATCTCACTTTGCTTGCGTTCAGTCTCAAGGGCAAGACCGAATGCGAAATACGTGGTTTGGACTAGGATTGATCAGAAGAGTTGCTTTAAAAGCATCATCACTGCCGGTATAGTTAGGTTCCTTCTCCATATCTCATGACAGTTGCAGTAGAGCAATATGCACGAGTTGGGGATTTAACATTTCATTTAAAATGCAGGATTTATTCCTATAATAGTTCCACCAATCCACCACTCAACTACAGACGAACTAAGGACTAATGTAACTGGCATAGAAGAAGCAATCGAAAGAGTAGGGCCAGAGAATGTCGTCGCTGTGTTGAGTACTAGTAGCTGTTTCGCACCGAGGGTACCTGATGAGTATGTCTGTCGTTTTGCCTTTATTTAGTTTGTGAACCGCCGTGGACGTAAGCGCTAGCTTGACAAATGGAATTCCTATTCAAGAGCGGTGAAGTCATTGAGTCAACTCTAGCCTGTCTTGTTCTTATTCCCGCGGATTGCGTTTTGCGATAACACATAGTAAACTGTTTCTTTTTTCTTTCTTCGGTAGTCTACCTTCTATATCTCGCCTCTGTCGGACACTTTCAATCCCACATGTCGTCAATAATGCGTACGGCATCCAATCATCTAAATCTATCCACCTTATTAACGAGTCTATACGTATTGGAGGTCGGATAGATTTAATCGTGCAAAGTACAGACAAAAATTTCATGGTTCCGGTTGGGGGGACTGTTGTCGTCGGTGAGCCGAAAGTGGTGGAGAAAGTTGCGACGGGGTACCCAGGTAGATTTATTGGAGTTTTCTGATATCTTCAGTCTTGCTGGTCCCTTTCCTTGGTTTCTTCTGAGACTGAATATGATATTCTTTCCTATTAACTGTGAATATCATTCTGATTTCATTTCGTTTTGTATTTACAGGTCGTGCTTCTATGGCTCCCATTCTAGATTTATTTATTACGTTACTATCTCTTGGTAAAGAAGGGTTCAAAAAATACCTCGACGATCGAAAAGTAAGTTCTCTATGAGAGAAATAATCGAATAACTCGTCTTTGATCGCTTTCGATTTTTGCTTCCTTTTAGGCCAACTTCAAGTATTTGCATGAAAAATTGAGCGACCTGGCCGCAATGTGCGGAACTAAAGTGCTACGTACTCCTAAAAACGATATTTCAATTGGTAAGCAACATGACACCTGTTTTCCCTCCATATCTGTCTCGCTCGTCTTGCATTGATTTGGCGGTCTAACCATTCGTTTTCTTGTTTCCACTTAACTTCGCCTTCAGCATTATCACTTCACCATCTCTTATCTTCCCAACCTGACCCCGAAACCAAAGTTGATGCCAGAAAGCTAACATTTTTAGGCTCCATGTTGTTTACTCGTTCGGTATCTGGCACACGAGTCGTCGCTCCTGGGGAAAGAAAAGTGATCGAAGGGTATGAATTTAAGGGATGGGGAGGACATGTAGATGTTTATGAACCTTTGAATCAGTCTAACTCGGATGAATCAGAAATCGTGAATCAAATGGTTGTGACGACGATCAACGATGATAAGACTCAAAGTGAAAGGAAAAACCAAAAGACAGAATTTGACGGTCATGTCAAAGCTGATGGAAACGAAAATGATGAAACCCGTCGTGGAATTCCTTATCTAACCGCCGCTGCGGCCATGGGTGTCCAAAAAAGTGAAATTGACACTTTCATTAAACGGTTGGATAAGTGTCTAAAAGATTTTGAAAAACATTAAAAATAAAATAATTTTCGTGAGCTCAGGCATTGGGAAAACCATTTCATGTCTGTGTAAAACTGCAATAATTCCTTTTTTATTTCCCCATCCTCTCGCTAGTCACAGCAATGAATATATATAAGTATAGACACAAGAAGAAAAAAGTAGTTAAAAATCGTCCAGTTAAAATTATAAATTACCACACTTTTTGGTTAAAGACTGATAACTCTGTGTTCCTACTACATGCAAAACACGATCATTTCACAACGCCAGATTTTTGAACTATTGTCAACGATAAAATTGACACTAAAGTATTTTGTTCCCACCTTCTACTCCTTGTCGTCGCTCCAATCCTTTGCAATTTTGAATTGCCAATCCCATTCCAAGTGAACTATCTTATCGTCATCAACGAATTTAGACTTGACATCGTATGTGCCTCGAGCAAGCATACCAGAGGGAGCTTCTTCCAAAATGAACTATTAATCGGTGATTTATGAAATGCGAGTAGAGAGATAAAGAAGAGAGATGAATCAGTTGGTCATTTCAGTGTAAATTGAATGCACAGAACTCATTGAACGGCTCAACTCTTAATACATGTCATGAAATAATACACTCACCTTCTTTTCATACGGGTCAGTATTAGGCCCATAACTTCCCAACATTTCTTCCGTGGTGTCGACTTTTCAACGCATTGCAGCAGCGTTCGAATAATTATTAACAGACAAAAGTAGAGCACGGAAAAGGTTAACACTCAACTTCACAATTTCGAGGATATAAAGAAAAGAAATCCAGTACCTCTGATTCCTTTCCTTTTCACAGCTTGCAAGTATTTTAAACCGGAGACCAGTTCATGCTGAATTCTAAATTGATAAAATTATATCAAACAAGTCAAGATTAAAATAGATCCGATAGAAGGGATGTCAAGGATGTAGGCTAAACTCACCTGAATTTGATTTTTAGGCGGTACTCAATTCCTTCCTTGATGATAATGGGTTGTTTTCTGACTGCTTCAAGTTTTGCTATCGCACAGAGACAACAAGAGTGTGAGCACATTGACAGGCATAGGGAATCACTATAAGGCCGATGAAGATATGTACCAGGAGAGCTCAAATCTAATACTACATCTTCTCTGCCGTTGACTTCCATCGCAAGTGATAGTACTACCACCTTGCGTGGATCATCTTTAGGTCCGGTCGAGGTGGTGGCTAGTAATGAGTCAGGAATGTGATTTTCGAGTGTAATTGTTCGAGATATATTAAGCGATGATAATGTCGATAATGCGATGAATAGAGAATTTGCAAAGGAAAGAAACATACAAAAGAAATGGTTAGATGCCTCCCGTATGAACATTATCCGAGATACGACCATAATTCAGGAACGGAAAGCGGGGAAGAACAAAAAAGATTCAAAAGTGTACCGGCGCCTAGATGTATTTGAAATAGAATATGATAGAGCCGATTTTGAATGTGGTTTGGGATGGTCGATATCGTAATCGAGGTAGGATGAAATGAGTGCAGTAACAAATATAAAAAAGAAAGCAAAATGAAGGATACAAAAAGAGGATGGGAGAAGAAGAGACGGAAAGACAAAAGCAAAAGCGAATATAATATTTCGTTTTTGTTTTGAGTTGCCTTGGGTTAAACATATGCAATCAAAAGGTGTGGAGCAGCTATCGCAACTGCTAAGCCAAGATACGACAAAGTGAGGGAAAAGGACGTGTCTCATCCAGGAAGCAAGCACATTTTGTAATTCCTCCATATGGAAATTTGCCGAACACAACCAAAAGCAAATATCCACTTTTTGCTCTTCCTTTCCCGTAGAAATATTGCAAAATGAAATATAATCGATTTCTTTTATAATCAAATGAGAAAACTTACCAGCAGCGAGACCCAAACTTTCTTTCCATTTTTTCAGAGACTCGTCGTTATCGTCGAGTTTGGCAAGTTCTTCTATCGTTTTTTGAGCTGGTGCCTATCCGTATGAGCAGAAAATTCATTCAAAAGGGTACAAAAACGAACAATTATGTGGAGCGAATGTCAAAATTTCCATGGAGCGAAATGGACGTGTTGTGGTGTTTTGGAACGCACAAGGGTGTGGGTCGTTTGGAATGGGAACCGAGGTGGGGATAAAAGGAACCGATAACATTGCGCATAATGAAGCCGGAATAGGTTTAGAATTTGAATAACAACGTCGAGTCAGTCATTATTGCAGAAACGGCAAATGAGACACAAATTCGGGTAAAGTCTGCTCAATTGCGTTACCTTGTATCCAGCGGTTTCGGTGGCGACCAAGTCATCGGCTTTGGGTTCAGACATTGCTATCTACTGTATCTGGGTGGGTATCTGTGAGGGAGTGTGCTGTGGGTTCTGTGTGTTTGCAGAATTGTATCTTCTTCTGTTGTTGTTATCCTGAATTCGATGAGTCGACAAAACCGAGAAATTAAAACTGTGGAACGCGCGTTTCGGGAGAAATGAGTCACGTGCAAGTCACACGTGTATCACGTGACTTTTACCATACAGTCACGTGTACTATTTCTACGACAACTCGTCATTGACAAGTAAACAAAAGTTGAAAATTGTCACCATTCACAGGAACAATAATTAGGTAAAGATTCAAAAACGATATAGATATAAAAGAACAGGGAAGAAAAAGCCATGGCAGCGTCCCATCGACATTTTTCACATCTCTTTCGAGCTTCTCGAATCGCCACATTCGATCCCCTCATCCCCCAAGTTTACGCCACTTCACCGTCCAGTTCAAAACAAGGCGATTGGGGTATCAAGCAACGAATTCCCCCAAAATTCGGAGAATCAAATAAACACATCACCATAAAGTCACAGGACTCGCAGTACAATATTCCTATATTCAAGAACGCCAAAGCCAAAGTCGACATTGTCAAACGGTGGAAAGAAAATTTTGAGTTTGACATTATCGATCAGAAACCTCATCATCAGACTCCACTTGACCGATTACCCCTTCCTTCCGACGCCGACGCACAACAAACTCAACCAAAGAGACAACCAACCACCAATGTCTTGAAATTATCCAGATCCCAATTCCAAGATCTCGTTGCCAAAGTGGCTTCGCATCGACAACAATTCCAGTCTGATTACCTCTCCCACAAAACATCTCGAGATTCATGGACAGATTATCTGCACCTCGATTTCAATCCTTTCGATGATACCTCGCTTCGTCCTCATGGTCCCAATTATTCTTCACCTTCCTTCTCTGATACGTCGTCTACCCACGTTCAAGGTCGAATTTTGAGTAAACTCCACGCCCAAGATTTCACGGTCGGTGTATCGGGAGTGACGGCTTTATTATCCCATCACTCAAGATCACACGATAACAGAGATCCAACGAGTTCAAGTAAAAATATTCAAGAGTTTAATGTCGTTGAAGCATTCTGGGACGATAAAGGTAGACCGGTATTAAAGTTGTCGTCGTTGGATAAAAGTAGGAATTTCGTGACAGGGAATTGGGCGAGACGTGGCAAAGTGATGATTCCAGGTGGAAGTCGTCAACCAATGGCCTTTACTACTCGACATAACTTTCAGAGAAACGATATGCGAGGAGGATCTCAAGGTAAACAAAATGGAACGAATGGTACAGCACAGAGTAGGTTGGCCGTGAACGCGGGGGCAACTAATGATGCGGTTCACTCTGAAATGGTGGGCAACATTCAAAGTATTTTGTCTCAATTTTCATCAAAGGAAAAATAAATCTACTGGAATTGCCAGTTCCACGTTCTCAACATCAATCAACCAAAAACATGTCGTTGTAGAGTACATAACCCCAATATAATGTAACTTGAACGTCGTACGGACTTCACATTTCAGCTATATATCATTCTGAATCCATATGATCTACCTACTAAAGCTTACTACATCATACTATTTACATCTAAAAACTCCAACATCTACCAAAATTTACCAAACTAAATTCCACAAAACTCTAAATCATCCTAAGATAACAACTCCACCCTTTGTTTCTCAATCAATCGATTCAACTCTTCGCATTTTATTGTTTCTTCTTCCAATTGTAATTTTAACTGTTGAATGACTTGATCTTTGGCGAGTATCGTTTGCCGCACTCTCGACTCTAAATGATGAAGTGTTGTTTCCTTGTGTTCAAATACGGTTAATATATCTGTAATCCAGATGAATAGAGTGGAGAATATTAAGATTGGGTTTTTACTTTATTTCTGTTCAACTCTTCCATTTGATTTTCAAATCCGGATTGTAGCGTTTGGATGTCGTTCTTAAGTTTTATAATATCGGATTGTAACGATTTTATGAATTCATCTTTCTGGTCGAGCTGGTTGATGAATTCTTGTCCTAAATTTTGAGGCAAATAGATCAACCATTAAAATCAGATTAAAATTAATACGGAAAACGGTGTGATATATCCAGAAACAAGATTAAAAAAATTACATACGAATATTTTGAGTTAAAGTTGCTTCATCAGAGTGTAGTCTATTGAGTTCCAATGACTGCTGGGAGATCAAATTATCCTAAACCAACGAATTTTTAGAAATGAATCAATAATAAGGGTGGGCCCAAATAAAAAAAAAATCAACAAACCTGAACTTTCTTTTCCCCTTCCAACTCCAACACTCTCTTCTCAGCCTCCCTCTTCACTTTTTCCACCTCTTCCATTCTTTTTTGACTCTCCAATACTCTATCCAATGCAACGCTCAATTGTCCGCGTAAATTCTTCAAATCATCTTCATAGCCTTTCTTCAGATACTCTAATTCCTCATGATGTCTATTCTTGATTAAATCACTAGAATTATCAAGTTCACTCGTTAACTTTGAAATCACCATTTCAATTTCTTCGTCCCGTTCTTGGGTAAGTTTAAGTTTAATTTCCTTCTCGCGAGTCTCGAATTCGCTACTCAACTTTTTCGTCAAATGAATTTGCATCTCGGATTTCTCGAGCTCAAATTTCTCACGTTGAGATTGTAACTCTTGTAATTGCTTTCGGTGGAGATCGTCTAATTGAGTGGTATGTTTTAATTTTAAGTCGTCTATTTGGTGCTGTAATTGATGGGTAGAGTCGCGGTGGGCGGATTCTAATTGTGATCGTTCAGAACGGAAGGAAGATAAAAGTGCGTCTTTTTCGGTCGCGAACTCGGATAACAGTTTTCGTTTTTGGGCCTGGAACTTAATATCCAGAAAAAAAAAGTTAATAACAGAGAAACAAGGTAAAAGAGAAACATTCGCAAATCCAAACCTCCATTTCTTCTCTCTCCAACTGTTTTTGGTACCTCTGTCGAGCGAATTCGCGTTCCTCTTCGCAAGCTTTCTGTCGTTCCGCAATTAATTTATCTCGAAATTGTTCCTAAGTGGCCGATATAAATTAACAAGACATACACACATCCGATACTTCTAAAAATTACCATCTGTCGTTGATGCATATCCATCAACATTTCTTTTTCGTTTCTCAAATCTTCTTTATGTTTGCTTTCCGCTACCGCCATTTGTTGTTTGTGTTGCTACAAACCAGAAAATACATTCAGTCTTTGCTCTTGCTTTCTCTTTGTTACGTCGTTTTCGATATTGGAAAAAAAAGGAATTACAAATAAATAAATAAAAAAAAAACTTACAGCAATCATTCGTTGAATTTCTGGTTCCAACCCTTTCACTGTTTGTTCTTTGATGACTTTACTTCTCTCATTCATCCATTTCTCGCGTTTAATTTTCTCGGAATTCTCCCATAATTGTTTCTGAGATTTTAATTCTCGCGAATGCACATCTTGTAAATTTTGTATCTAAATTAACAAAGTAAATAGTTTCTCTTTAACACCAACTTAATACCCCAAAACCACATCATTAGAAATGATCGGCTTACCTTATCTTTATAAACTTTTTCCAACCCCTTGAATTCATCGCTCAAAGTTTCGCATTTCTTGGCCAACTCTTCCTTCTCTGCGAGCAATTTATCAATAAACCCAAGATGTCGTTTAACGATTGTTTCGTATTCTTTTCTTTGGAGTGTCAACTTTGATTTCAATTCTTTTTTGCTATCAAATTCAACCAAAGATTTACATTCATGCAATTTAAAATCGGAGAAAAGCGATTGGAGAAATTATTTTTACCTTTGATTCGCTTGCTCTTTATTCAGTTCTTTTAGCTTTTTTAATTCTGTTTTCATTAAACTGAGAGTTCGACTTTTTTCTTCAATTTCGAGCTGTTGTCCTATTATCTTGGCTTTTACACCATCAAATACAGTCGCTAGGTTGATTGATTCGGGAATAAAATATATTAAGCCGATTCAGTTAAAATAAATATAGTATTTAGATGAATGAGCGACGAATATACATACCTGATGAATTTGAATCAAATCGAGGTTGACCTGGCGGTGGTGTCACATTTTGATGATGAAGCTGGGGACTTAAATTTGAGTCCGCAACAAACACAAACAATAAATTTAAGTAATAAGCAGATAATTAGTAACGTGGTCATTATATGTATATGCACCTTTTGAATTGAAACGACACACAAGCACGCTAATATAAAAACAGTAGAAAACTAAATATTCTCTTTCTTACCACGGTAAGTTTGGATCAGGGATAACTGTATTCAAACCGACTCCTTCCTCTACACTTCGCAGGTACTCTAATATTCTGTCGATTCTCTTTTCTGTTGCATCGTCTACACGGTCACTGGTAGAGCTTAGAACAGAGGGTGATCGCGCAGGTAACGGTGACGGCGATGGTGGTATTGACGATGGGTGTGGATGGGCGATAGTCGCAGTGGATTTGTAATATAAGGGTAGAACACTAAGATTTGGAGTGACGGGATTCGCAGGAGAGGGAGGTACAATAGAATCAATAGAGACTGCAGATTTGTCAGTTGGATTGGATATATTGGGTTGTGATGTAGAATCAGTTGATAATGGTGATAACGAATTGGCATGTGTAGTAGTAGATACGAGGTGTTCTGACGGTATGTCTGAAGTCACCGGTGGTTCGGATTTGATGTTACATGAATCATTGGTCTGAACTGTCGATACATTCAGCATCTCGTTCTGATCGATTTCAAAATCGTCGCTCATCGTAGTAGGTAGCAAATTCGAATCAACTTGAACCTCGGTTCTCCCTTGATCTAAATTGGTACTTGTAGTTGGGTTCACTCCATTTTCTTCAGCTACGACATCCACATTGTCCAGAACTGAAGTTTCACAACTCGTCAATTGAATTATACTGGCATCAGATTCGTAAACCGACAATTCAGAAGAAACTGAAGGACAGGTAGACATATTCGACAAAGATAACGACGATATTGACGCCAATGAAGTCGAAAGATTTGCATGATTTGGTGTCGTTGTCGAGAGTGAAGATTGAGAATTTGATTTTGATCGTCGCGATTCTAATGATTTGATGGCTTCCTGTTGAATCATGAGAAATGGTTCAGTCATTATTTGGATAGAAATAATTTGAAATAATATAAAATCATACCAATCTAGCCTTTTTTGCCTTTTCTTGTCTTCTTTTCTTTCTCTCCAGATCGATTGATTGCGTCACGTCGGGAGTTGAGGTGGACAAAGAGCGACTTGACTGTGATTTATTCGATATTGAAGTCACAGAGGGGACCCGCTTCAATACAGTTTTCTGTGAAATTAATTGACTTTGTGATGTTGACTTTGGATTCGATACGGCAGATTTTGTCCGTCTTTGAGGGGAGGGTGACGCGGAACCTAAGTTTCGTTATGAATTACCCAAAAACCCGAAGGACAGATAGTCATGTATTGAAGAAACTTACTAAGCATACTGGATGCTATAATTTGATGTTAGGAATTTTTGTACACGGGAAATAGTGATAATGATATTTGTTTTTAACGGGAGAATTATTGCTGTTGCAGTCGAATGAGTGAATGCCTGCGCGTCAAGTTGCGCGTCTTGTATTCCTTTTGAGAATCCATCTGAATCCATCCGGAATGACAAACGCAGTACATCCTCCGCTGGTAACCAATCAATATGTTTTGATAATGATAGCATACTATTAATCCAGTAGCAAATAGTACACAGACACACATAATAACACTCAAATTTGACGGACATTACAATTATCGACAGGACATTTTGTGTGTGAATGTGCTGCTTGATAGTTGCAGGGTATGAGCATGATCATAATCGTATGTACACAACAATAGAGCTAATTAAATTGGTTAAAGATGGATACTGTACAAGTCTTTAGTTGTGTCTTAAGCATTACGTTCAGTCTTTTCTCCATTCGGTTGGGTTAGTTGGTTGTTGTCAGTCAGACAAAATGACAATGAAAGTCATGCCGTTATCATATCAATAGAGTCTTTGGTATGTGCCGAATGATCATTTTTTTGACATTGACACACCCAACGGCACGCAGTGCAAAGCAACAAACAGCGATCTAAATTGTTCTGCAAGAAGTTGACAAAACCGACAATCAGCCGTTTCATATTCAATTTTCTTATACTACAATCTCAGTTGGAATTGAAGTATCCAGAGTTTAATGCAACTACTTTAACGACGACTATATCCAACTCACAGCTATAAATGAATACCCTATCATGAAAGCGAACGCGAATCCCAAGGTGTTCATAGCCTTCAACGAAGGCGCACCATTTCCCTCAACCTTTTTTTCCGAGATATCATTTAAGAAAGATTGATCCAAAGTGACATCGGGATTGTAAAAATTAGGACCACATTTTTCGTTGAGTTGTTTAGCGACAGGGTGGAAAAGTTGTTGTAATTTCGTTTTGGGAATGGTGGCGTTGACGTCGGGATCGTTTGAAATTGAGTGAACGGTAAACTATGAATCCAATATGTGTGTTGTAGGTGACTAAGTTAATATCTCGCTATAGGGAACGGTGACTATGTTGGTTTCAACTTACTGCCCAGGCTTGCTCGTTCGTCCATTTGATGCATTCGGTACATACATAAGCCTTTGGAAG